>WMED01015926.1:0-13482 GCA_019650415.1 Pipa parva
ATAACCCAGCAGAGCTGCATATTACCCCCACAAAGCCACTGATTGCCCCGCAGGCATTCCTTTGATGAATTGTTTTTAATCTGTTGTTTTATGTGGAAAACCTGATGCGGCCCAGCCTCACCCAGACTCTACCTCCAGCGGCCCCCAGGTAAATTGAGTTTGAGACCCCTGGTGTAGACAATTCTCCTTGTTAAACTGCTTATTCATTAAACTGCTTGCTCATGCTGCAATGTAGAAAATTTGACCTAACTAAAAAAAAGAAAACTCCCATTAGGATTTTCATGGCAGTTATTCAAATACTGCATGAATTTTATTGCTTTCTGCCTGTTCTTATTTTTACTGATAGCAGCCATGTTGTGAAACAGACCTTATCCAGTCCTGTTGTTTTCTATGGTGCTTTACATATAGCATATACAGGAAGTGCCATATAAGCTTGATTTATTAAAGCTAAATATCTTACTTTCTATACACAATTTAGCATTTTCAGAAGCACAGACTGACTATATAGTAACTAAAAAGGCATTTGAAGCATTTTCAATTTTTGGTGTTTACTGTCATTTCATTGTGTAAATTAGTCATCCTGACAGATGCTGCTTTAAAAAAAAAAATAATTTTTTTAAATCAAGAAGCCCCACTGCTGTACAGTACATTTTGGGTCCCTGGAACGTAAGAGCTCCTCTATACTACTCAATTATTTTGAAGGTGCCAATGCATTAAAGGGTTTGTTAAATCATGACTTGGATATTCAGGGGGTTTATTCACTAAAGTCTGAGGGGGTTATTCACTAAGGTGCGAATTCAACTGTTGAATTCGCAAACAGCGGATTCCCATAGCAAATCCGCTACAATTTCCCCATTGTAAAGTCGCGACAATTCTTTAATGTTAAGATTGCGACAATTTTCCCATAATAAAGTCGCGACTGCGACAATATTCTCATTATAAAGACGCGACTGTGACAGGTGCAGCCTATTGCGACTGTCTTTATCTGGCGAATTCGCACTTATACGCAGCAATTCAGACTTTAGTGAATAACCCCCTAAATTGTCTCGTAAAGGTGTGAATTCCCCAATTCCCCATATTCGGGAATTCACTCTGTGGCGAATTTGCCAGCCAACGACGGTTGCACACTACGCAATGGACGGCTACTGTTGCGGTCGTGGATTCGCTATGGGAATCTGCTGTTTAGTCACTAATAAGTAGAGAATTAGGACACAGCCAACCAAAAGTGATGAGAGTTCACTTTCGCCAGTCGAATTCTCACTTTAGCCAATAAGCCCCCTTGAAGTCAGAACATAATTTTAAAGATCTTGTAAAACCTGCAAAGGTATGAAACCATAATATAAATATGTGCTGAGTACCAGAAAAACCCACAATCCTGCAGAAAGCGGCACATGCGGTTAAGGATACGGTTTCCGAAGAGCATAAAGGTCAGTTTGGTTCAAGCTCATGTAATCTTCCTTATTGATAGTTTCTATTATTTTACCGTGCCGTTGCATTCTGGGAGCGCTCAGCATTTAATCTACTATAACACAGCTTTAAGTAAATGGATTCCATATGTCTGGTTTCTGTATACGTCCTGCTGGTGCTGACACCAAGTGATACAGATCTGCGGTTTTTATTGCTTGCCTGCTTGGACTTCTCACTCTAATCCCTCCTCTAGTTTTTTTTCCAAATGAAAAGTGGCCTCCGGGGAAATCTAAGGCATGTTAAGTTGGCAATGGATCCCATTCCCATGAAGAAAAACTCTAACTTCCCAACAACATGGCAGCGTTCTCATATCTTCTACTCATTTCCTTCTAGCGCAGATGTGTAGCAAAAACACCTACAAGAACACATTTTCTCACTTTACTTTTCTGTCTTTGAGTCAAATGAGTCCACGGTAAGCGAAATCGAAGGTGAATACAATGTTTCCGTACAACATTATTTGTCTGAATCGAACAGATACTTGTTTCTTTGTTTTAGATTAAATGCTATTGCCTGCTCTATTACTATGATATCAGCTCCTTAAGGCTCGGCTCACACTAGCGATTTTGGGCGCTGCGTATCATACGCCGTGCATAAAAACTAAATACGACGCCAACGTAAACCTATAGACTTACCTGGTTCCGGACACACTAGCGCATGACTCACATACGTTGCGTCTGGAACGCTGGCCGTCACGTTTTGTGCCAGCTTATTACGCCGCACACAAAATGCGGCCGGATAGGAAGAGCCATGAACGCCGAGGGAGTGTTCACGCTGTCGCTGATAAGTACAATAGAAAAATACGCCAGAGTGTATTTTTTTCTTTTTTTTTTTCCCCACACTAGCGTATTATGTTCTGCGCATAATACGCTAGTATTATGGTAAGGACCAGGATAAAAAAGGACCAGGAAAACCCCAAAAATAAAATATCCCAATTGAACTGGTACGGCAGTTATTTCAAACACATCATTTGTAAAAATGGTATCTTTAAAAGTTAAATTCATGGATTTAATTGCTTTTTGTCTGTTCTTATCTTTACTGATAGCAGCCATGTTGTGAGGCCAGGGTCACACTGGAGTATGGTGCGCACTGTGAGAAAACGTTGAGAAACCATTTAAAGGAATGACTGTTGCACGTACAATATCACACTAGTGTATCATACATGGGAACATGTGCCAAGTTGCTTTGTGTTGCGTTTTTTCAACATATGGAGCACAACACGACAGGATTAGTAGCAATAGTGAACAATAGTGGTCACACAGGGGAGAAAAAAGCTAAGCGTAAGTGCTATTTATTTATATGTATGTTGCGAAAATAAGCCAGGGAAATGTATTTTTGTGACGCACAAAAATGAGGCGTACCATACACCAGTGTGAACCTGTCCTAAAACAGATCCTCACCCAGTATCATTGCGTTACATAAAGAAAGTGTGCCCAAAACCCCAGTTTTTAGAAACACAGACTGAATATATACAAACTACAAAAAAATTGAGGCATTTTAAATTTTGGGTGTTAGTGTTTGTTTAAAGCGGCCTAAATTTATCACAATGTCACAATGCTGTCTTTCTTTCAATAAAATGCTCTACTTGCTGCAAGCTGAACATTCAAAGATCGCTTACTTGAAGAAGAATCATTTAACAATTGTAGATAAAAAAAAGTTGCTAATTTTGTAAAAATGAATTGAAAGTGCCTCATTTTTTCCTTATACAATAATATTTTTATACAAAATTAGGATTTGCTTTCACTGTATTTTCCTGGGCAATAGGTCAATAGAAAAAATGGGCATAGGATTTTCCACTGCATGCTTAGATTAAAAGAAATTGAGATCTACCATATAGGCCAGGGGTGGGCAATTAATTTTCCCATGGGGTCACATGAGAAAATGGAATGGTGTTAGAGGGCCAGAGTAATATATTTAACTTGCCAGTACCTATGGCAATTGGCCATGCCCCCCAATTTATCACGCGGGCCGGTCAGAGATAATAAGAGGGCCAGATGTGACCCGCGGGCCATGCAATGCCCAGGCCTGATATAGGCTATACATACTATATATGTAGACTTTTATCTACTTAAATAAACTAAAATATCACCATTCTTTTTAAGTATTTTCTATTCTTACTCACACCTGTATAATGATATCCATATCCGCATTTATTAACATATGGAAACCTGGTAAGTCCCCTGCCCTGGAGTTCCATCCTATGTGAGCAGGGCTTAATGACGCAATTCACATTATATAGAGTGGAGCAAATGAGTTGGAAAACTAATAGCTTGTATGGAAAGGGGAGGAGCTATTGGTTTTGTCTTCAGACTGGAGAAGTTGAGGGTTTACTTGGAGACCCGGTGCTTGCTTTCCCAGCACTGTATATTAATAACTGAACTTTGATAAATATGAACCCCCCCCCTCCCCAACTATCTACCAATTTCCTATTCCATAAGGGGTCTGTATAATGTAGATGTTGTAGTTTATCTCACAGACAAGACCGTAGGAAATCTAACTTCATATTGTAAGCTCCCATATTTCCGAGAGAAACAGCCTTTTGGTCCTTTGACCCAGTGTTTAGTGAAAAAAAAAAAAATACATGCAATGGTTTACAACTATTTGATTCTGAGCCAGGCAATTTAGCATGAAATTCAAATGAACTGATACTCTTTTTCTTGGTATTTTAACTTATTAGGGAAAAAAAAAATAATGAAAATAAATGACAGTCAGTGGTCATAAGCTTCCAGAACTGCTGTGCTTAGCAGAATGGAATGTGTAATACAGCTGTGTCTTCATTAGCTATTCACTCCAATCCAGATTATATGCTACCTCACAAGTAGAGAACGATCGTAGAATGTGATAGCAAATGACACTGATTCATCTATTCTGCCCAATGCAATGCCTACACGTTTAAAATCTCTTATGGTAAAGAGAAATGTAAAGAATTGCACACACTGATGATGCTATACCTTACTCAACATAAACATTGGAAAAATATCTTAGACAATGCTTTCCTGCTTGGATTTAAACATGATCTAGAACAGGGGTCTCAAACTCAATTTACCCGGGGGCCGCAGGAGCTAGAGTCTGGGTGAGGCTGGGCTGCATCAGGTTTTCCACAAGAAAACAACAGATCGAAAACAATAAATGGTCCTGTGGGGCAATCAGCGGCTTTGTGGGGCAATATGCAGCTCTGCCGGGTGATTTGCATCTGTTGGGGAAATTAGCATCTTTGTGGGGAAATACATGGATCAGTAGGGCAATGTGTAGGTCTGCAGGGCAATATGTGGCTCTGCAGGGCAATGTGCGACTTTATGGGCTACTGGCACATCTGTGATGTTTTTTATTTTTTTTTAATTATAATTGGGGGTAAATTTTATGGCTAGGGGGCAATCTGGGTCCACTGGGGTGTGTGGGGCTATTGAGGGGGGTTGTGGTGTCATTAGGGATTTATTTATAATTTTTCATTGTTGGCTATGGGGGACGATTGGGGGGGTTGGTGGGGGAAGTCTTACTTACCCCCCCCTGGCAGAGTTCGGCAGCACGTGCTGTTGCTGCCGCAGCTGGCAGCACTAAACAGGAGAAGGAACCCGGAAGCGCTGATCACATGCGCTCCTGGGTTCCTATTGGAACGGTATCCGATCGGTCACATGAGCCCTTCCCAAACCACAGAGGGAGTCAGCCAGGACTCCCTCTGTGTTGGATCAAGTGGGGGGCCGCAAACTATCATCTTGAGGGCCGCAGTTGGCCCCCGGGCTGCGAGTTTGAGACCCCTGATCTAGAATGTACCTATTCTAGTTTTCTGCCAGAAGGCAAGATGATGCATCCTCACAAGCCACAGGAGTACATCCTCTATACACTGGGTACAAAATGGCTGTAACGTTCTCTCCTATGTCCTCCTCTTCTCAATTAGTGGTGTCCTTATCAGCAAATTCTTGATATATGGATTTCCCCTTACTCTTCACTGTTGTGTTCTCTCTCTTGTTGATCTATGCTATACCCCATTTTATCTTGCATCTATATATTTCCATTAAATCTCTGTACCCCTGTAAAAATCACGTGGAAACATGCACAAGCTGTTCCTTCTTGTGTCCACTACCTTTGGCCAGTCTAGTAGCTAGTATATGAAGGAACAATTTTCCACAGGAAACTGGGGATTTGTCATATGATTCCTAGAAATGAAAATCCTTCCAGCCATTGCTTCTTCCCCTGCCAACCCCCCTCTCCCAACTCTTGTATTCCATGTATCTGCCCTACATTTGCAAATCTAGCCTGCCCGGTATTATGAATTAAAAACCGAGGTGTGCATCATTTACATATATTCACCATTGCAGATTAAAAAAACTAATTATTAAAATATGAGGGTTTGATGGTATAGTTGTCCTTGGCAATGGCTGAGGATGACTGTGGTATGGTCACCAGATGTTTTTAGAGGGAGAAAAGTAAAGCTGACCAGAGTAGTTCATGCTCTGTAGAGTAGAGGGGAATCCCAGCAAGGGGTATGTTACTTCTGGATGCTTTGCAAGTCACAGTCATTTTGTTTCCCCATGAAGCTTGCTTATATTTTCCACCTGGAAACACAAACTGTAGGAAATTGGCAAGCGCTATACAGAACATGGAAATGGAACCTGAGGAACACTAGGGAACTATGTTTTTTCTTAGACCAAAACCAGTCCTGAAGACAACTAAATCATGATTATATGAAGCTTTTACTGATTTATCCTTCTTGATGGCTAAGTTACTGAACCTACACTCTTACGTGATAAAAAATTCTTTGTTTAATTTTTCCTGTCAGCTCCTCTAAGCTTTGGGGATGCCATCTTATCTTCTCTAGTTCAATTCAGAAATGGGAGGTGCTTCCTTGGGCTGCTTTTCCTGTTTTGCTTTGTATATGTTTGTTTCTGGGTTATATTTGTCTTGTACTATATACCCCATTTCTTGAATATGATTTCAATACACTGCTGGATTTATTATGACTTATGTAAATTAGCTCCTTTGCGTTTTCTTTTAAGTTGCCTCATCCACCTGTGCCTTGGGTTCAAAAATATGGGTCAGGAGACTGAAAACACTGCCACTTCAGCTTTTGTAGAGGTACAGATCCATAGTCAGCATCTCTATAAATCAAGTGGATGTGGACTGTAGACTCTGCAAGGCAGCAACAAGGAAGGGTTGTTTACTTCTCAGAGGAATACCTGGTCCTAGTACACTGATGTAATCCTTGGATAGGCCTGAGAGATGTCACTTTGTTATAGAGCATCACCTCAGCATTGGTCATCAGGGTAATTAACTTGACAATCTTGGCGTTCAATAGGAATATATCAGGTGATTAATTCAGTAAATTGGAACCGTGGATATAAATTATTAGACAAACTTTACCAGGCACGAATAACACAACACTTAACAATAGAGATAAGCAGTGTTTCTAGACAGTGGATTGTTATTCAATTATTTAGAAACATGGATACATTCTTCAACTGTTTTCATCCTAGCAGGACATTTATTTTAGGATCTTTAAAACAGCATGAAGTACACCAGTTTTCAGCAATGTAACATTGTAAGAATTCCAAGATCAAGGATGGAAGGACTCAAAATTCCAGATGTGACAGTATTGTACTTTAGGGCCTTGTAACTTAGAGGCTTGGGTAAGTGGGGATGTAATCCGGAATGCATAGACAAGTATGAATAATGTGGATTACATTTTTCTGCTTTCTATTAACCTAGCTGGTGTGCATTTTTTCTTTTTCTTCCCACACAGAAATGCACCACATTTTAGATTTCTGAATCCCAACAGCAAGAATACCAGGTCAGGAACATTATCCTTTTATAAGAATAGAAACTATGTCCCTCTCTTTCCAAATGAATTTCACACAATAAATTTGGGCATCTTTTTTTTTTTTTTTTTTTTTTTTTAGCAAACAACCAAACGGAAGAGACAGTAGAGCAATAAGACAATTACCACTAGCTGGTTCACCTAGGACAGATTACAATGATCTCTGTAAATGGATTACTGACACCAGATTATGCTGGTGCTTATCATGGACATACATAAATTTGAGGATATATCAAAGAAGTGATGTCTAGCTGACCACTTAAAGTCCCTAGGTGGACTAGCCAAACTTCAACTTGATATCACTTCTTTGATATTACCCATGTACTCCTGTTGGGGTATTGAGCAACCCATTCTTTTTTCACACTTAATATGTACAACTAAATACATAACAAACACTACCCTGGCTAACATCTAAGGCAGGGGTTGGCAATTATTTTTGCCATCGGGCTGCAGGGATGGTCCAGATGGCTTCAGAGGGCTGGGGGGGGGGCATATCGAGCGTGCTGATGCCTACAGCTGTTGGCCACGTCCCCTCATTTTTACATCTTGCCACAGGCCAGTCTTAGGAGTCTGGAAGGCTGAATGCGGCCTGCGGGCCGTAGTTTGCCCAGGTCTGATCTAAGGCTAAGGGTAAAATTTATGAAACTCAGAAAATCCCGTTTCGGCTTTTCTGAGTTTGATCCTGCGAACACCTGGAAGTTTCTAGCAGTAAGTATCGCAAGATTTGTTTTGATTGATATTTACTGCGAGAAACTTTTTCAATCAAATATTTCCATGGAAAGAGTAGCCATACTACACTAATGGAAAGTAGCGCTACCCTTTCCATGGATATATTCAATGGAAAAAGTTTCTCTCAGTAAGTATCAATCGAAACAAATCTCACGATACTTACGGCGGGATTAAACTGGGAAAAGCGAAAACAAGCTTTTCCGAGTATAATATATTTCGACCTAAGTGTCCTCTTGTAAAAAGCCTTTGCTAGAAATTCTAAAACATTTTACAATTCAAAACATAGCCTGGTTGTAATGCTGACATGTGCACAAGATAAAAATCTTCTAGTAGAAGTTACTTATATTGACTTTTAACAATCCATGAGAACTAGACACCCATGGTAGAATCCTCCAGTGGCAACAGGTTGAATTTGAACTTCTTCTGTTAGTGCATATACTGGTTCAAAAACCTCTCTATGTTTAGTTTTATGTCCATTGCTGCACAAGGGGTCCAAGGTGTAAACTTATAGAATTAAAAATATACAACTCAACTTCCTTCCAGGATTGTGTCTCTGCACAGGTTAAGAGTACCTGATTTTTATGCAAGGAAGCATTGCTGTGGTAAGGCAACACTGTATCTGTTATTGGATGGAAGCTGTCTGGGGGCAAAGAAAAGGTCACAGAAGTATTGCACTAATTAGGGACTAATGAAGCTCTGAATTTCAGATGGGTGGAACTAAGGGAAGTACTGTAGAGATCATGTTGATGGTGGCATCTAAGGTAAATTAATATGATGGATATAGAGTGGTACCTTGGTTCTCGACCACAATTCGTTCCGGAAGTGCGGTTGAGAACCAATTTGGTTGAGAACTAAAACAATTTATCCCATAAGAAATCCGATCGCAGATTGACTCGTATTGATGCTGTGGGTGAGGCACGCTGGGCCGAACGAACGCCATTCAGCTCATCTCAGGTGTTCGAGTTCCAAATGTTTGTTCGGATTCCAGGATAAAATTTTCTCAAATTTCATGGTTGAATACCGAATTGTTCGAAAGTCAAGTCGTTCGAAAACTGAGGTACCACTGTACATGCAGACTTTAGTTTTTCTGTAAATACCTGATCCGCCACAGACAAACACAATGTCTGAAGCAGATATAATTACATGTCTGCACCTAATTACATATTCATGTCTTCCAGCACCTTCTTTGAGAAGATCAGCTGAGATTTACAAGAGCAGCTGGGAGAAAATAGTTTACAGAGAATAAAAACAAATCTTATTTTAGCTGTTTGCAAATCCGCTATCTTGCATTAATGTCAGCATCTCGAAAACTTGCCAATCGTCTGCAACAAATGAAGAAACAGTAAGGTAAAGTTATCATCAGAAATAAATCAGGCTTAGAAGAATATGTCCAAGTGGCCTGAATTTCATAATATCTGTCATGACCTTCTATAGCGGCGGTTCTCAACCTGGGGGTCGCGACCCCTTTTGGAGTCGAATGACAATTTGCCAGGAGTCGCCTAACACCCCTCGGGATTGTCGTGGATTTCTTTAAACAATAATTTCTATAGTAAAATTGCGACAATATTTCTATAGTAAAGTTGGGACTGCGACAATGTTCCCATATGTTCCCAAATATCCATCACATATTTATAAAAGCAGTGCCCTAGCCTATTAATATTCTTAGATATTGTGGACATACACCACGAGCTTTTTCCAGATATAAATTTCCGAGTTTAATAAATTTCCCATTGGGTGAAATTTATTAAACTCGGAAAGACCGCTCAGCATAGTGCGAACTTACCTCCCAATCCTTCACATAAGCTGGCAGAGACTGTTACGCGCTTGCTGATGTCCTACACGCGGACATCAGCGAACGCTTTAAAGGTATTCCAGTCTTGGCGAGACCACTCGAGTCACCTTGCCGAGACTGGAATACCTTTAAAGCGTTCACTGATGTCTGCGTGTAGGACATCAGTGAGCGTGTAACAGTCTCGGCGAGGTGAAGTGAAGGATCGGGAGGTAAGTTCACACTATGCTGAATTACCCCCTGGGTCTTTCCAACTTTACTGGAAGAAATCTCACATTGTTCTCGCAAGATTTCTTTCGAGATTTCGATCCCGATTTTTCAAAATTTTTGATGGAAAGGTAGCCGTGCTACTAACGTAAAGTATGGTTACCTTTCCATTAAAAAAAAAATTAAGATAAAAAAACTTGATCTTGAGAAATTTCACGAGAACAATGTAAGATTTCTTCTGGTACAGTTGGAAAACCCCAGAGCGGTCTTTCAGAGTTTAATAAATTTCGCCCTTGAATTTCATCTTTAGGTCACTATAACTTTCTATGCCAAACTTAATTTTGACTTTACAATTGTCTGCTGTTTAGAAAGCTTTTTTAACATTTGATAAATGGGTATTATCATTTCACTTGACAGCTGAAGTTTCAACAAGTGCTTACAGAGAAGCATTACTGTACCAAAGTAAGCTTCTTGCTGTTGTTGCAATAAACAATATATGATAAACTTTCATTCTAAAAAAAAAAACAGCAACATGTGTTGCACACATTGTCCATGGGAAACAGTGAAATGAAAACAGAATAGCTTAATTTGTTCATCTAAAATTCTCCAACAATGTCTAAAAACAATAATCATAAGGAACCTTGTGACTTCCCCTTTTGTATGTATGTATAATTTTATTTATAAAATTGTAAAATTTACACAGCGCTGTACAATTCAGTAATACAAATATAATACAGACATAGGAAAAGTGCATTGTACAATACAATACAAGTATTGTATCAAAAGGATCCTTGGTTATTCTCTAAAGTCCAAATTTGTCTGTCAAATTCTCAAACAGCGGATTCCCATAGCAAATCTGCAACTGCGACCATTCTCCCATTGTAAAGTCGTGACTGCGACAATATTTCCATAGTAAAGTCACGACTGTGACAATATTCGCATTATAAAGATGTGACAGTAGCAGTCTATTGCGACTGTCTTTAGCTGGCGAATTCACAACTTTCCGCGACAATTCAGACTATAGAAAATATCCCCCTATGTGCCAGCTAGTGGTTGACACAAGAGGTTGGAGGTCCCTGCCCCGGTCAATAAATAAATATACTAAGCATAAATAACTAAGAAAGGATAAAATAAAATATATACATAAAAATCAGTGATAAATATCAGTGCTAGTGCTTCAAAAGGTAGGACTTCAGTTTGGTTTTAAAAGTACAGAGGGAATGCTCCTGGGGAAGATAAAGGGCAAAGAATTCCAGACGTGGGGGGCAAAGAGAGAAAAAGGTTGGTGTGTGGCATGCAAAGTTGGTTGCTTTGGGAGGAGCGCAGTTGACATCGAGGAATGTACTTTTAAGATTTGTATAATAAGAGGATAAAGGGACCATGAGACTCATCATCATGGACCTTAAAGAACCAGCAACACCAAAACTAGTTTATATTGGCATGGGATTCATTTCTGCAAAGTATTTGCAAAAATGGTATTTTTGAAGTTAAATTTGTGATTGTTATTCATGTTCTAATTGTTTTTATCTTTGATAAATGCATACATCTTGTTTTCTGCTACGAAAATAAATCACAAATGTAATGTTGGATCTTTTTTCTGAACCTCATTGAAAGTTTTGAACCTAACTGAAACCGAGTAAATGTAGCATAGAACATGTTAATTAAAAACAGCAGCAAACTTTCTCCTCAATCCCAGTGGTGCATCAGTACAGCATTTGTCCTTATCTTTTGTGATCCAATTCCTTGCAGGACTCTCTCCCTTTAGCTAGGTATTAAATAGGAGCAGGTGCATTTTAGGATCCCTATTCCCTAGTCTTTTTGATGTCTTCACTTCTGAACCAGAAAGTGGTCCTGGATGGGACCAGTTTGACTGTGAAGCCCTCGTCTCTCTTTCATCTATGGTGTAGTCTAATGGGAGGACATTTGGCTTCAGCCACTATATAATGGAAAAACATCATCTTCATTCTTGGTCCACTGTAATCCGAGGTGTTTTGATCCCTCACTGTCGCATCTGCTGCAAAAAAGAAGGTCTTCATCTTCAATACAAGTCTGTGGCAGTTACCTGTCAGATACAATGAGCACTTCCCGCTCAGTTATAGAAGCAATGGATCTAGAAGGGGACTTCGCAGATAGCATTGACCCATCTAGGATGACTTCATGGGTCAGAAGAGAAGATGACAAAAAAATGTTAGGGTCACTTTAATGCAGGCCTGTGGATTATATATGATAAATGATGTATACATTTTTTTTTTTGAAAAATTCAAATTCGAGTCCAAATCCAAAGCCAAAACGTCCATCAAAAAATACGAACCTAAACAAACCAAAACACAACGATAGCTGCATATCCAAACCTGCACCAAATTAAAAACACGAGGGTCCATGCACGTCCCTGTTAAATATAGATGATTCTATTTTAAATATTATGACTCAATGCAGACCTCACTGAACACTATTAAGGGATGGATGAACCAACTCCGTGTATTATACCTGTATGTTTAATAGACATATGATAATTGATGTAATGTATTGTGGTATTTGTATACATTTTAAACAATGGCTATTGTCAGTAAGGTATAAACACATATGAATTAATGCTTTTTTTTCTGCATACCACTGATAATTTAAATGAGTGTGGTCATGAACTCCTTCCAGCTCTGTTCTAATCTATTCTCCCAGCATCACTGACACCAATAAGTAGAAAAGGAGAAACTAAGACACAAATAAAGAATTCTTTATTTACATATATACGGGAGGGTTTCCTCTAGTCTGTGCCAAGATCTCACAGGATTAACCCACTGCAATCAAATATTTTGTACATTTATTAGATAAATCTTGTTTTGTAGGGGGCTGTTCAAATAAGTAAGCAAGTTCAACTGCTTCCTTGTGACTGCGTTTCTGGGTCTAGGACATTTAAAAGCAGATTTTTTATTTTTATGCTGAAATTACACGGAACATCTGTTATCTATTTAATACTTGAACAATAAAAAAAAAAAAGAATGACATTATATCCATGTAAATATGGTTTATATGGTTTAGGTACTGTATGTACAGTATATACCTAGATAAAAACTATAGTATGCACTATGAGAAAGGCTTTATGAACCAGTGTAGGTAGAGTTGCTGTCTCTTTGCTGTGTATTTATGCATTTATTTATGTTTGCTTTTAAACTGTGAGTTTCTCTAATTCAAAGAATTCCACCACTAACCCCCCCTTATCCTTGTCCACTCTTGCTGGACTCCTGACAATATTTATGACTTCTCCAACAGTCTGTTTATCCTAGAATAATATCTTCTTAACTTAATTTAGTATTGCTTGTGACTTGATGAAGAGAGGATGGATCTCTCAAAAGCTTGTCTATTTAAACTGACTGTTAATCCAATAAAAAAGGTATCACCAAATATTGCAATACTCATTTTTATATACATAAATATACAAGTGCTGGTCAACGAATTAGAATAATTTGAAATAGTGCAATCATGA
>WMED01015927.1:0-13179 GCA_019650415.1 Pipa parva
TGGCGTCAAAAAAACACAGCATTCCAAGAAAAACACTTGCTACCAACTGTAAAATTTGGTAGAGGTTCCATCATGCTTTGGGGCTGTGTGGCCAATTCCGGCACTGGGAATCTTGTTAAAGTTGAGGGTCGCATGGATTCCACTCAGTATTGGCAGATTCTTGACAATAATGTTCAATAATCAGTGACAGAGTTGAAGTTACACTGGGGATGGATATTTCAGCAAGACAATGATCCAAAACGCCGCTCCAAATCTACTCAGGCATTCATGCAGAGGAACAATTACAATGTTCTGGAATGGCCATCCCAGTCCCCAGACCTAAATATCATTGAACATCTGTGGGATGACTTGAAGCGGGCTGTCCATTCTCGGCGACCATCAAACTTAACTAAGCTGGAATTGTTTTGTAAAGAGGAATGGTCAAAAATACCTTCATCCAGGAACTGATTAAAAGCTACAGGAAGTGACTAGAGGCTGTTATTTTTGCAAAAGGAGGATCTACTAAATATTAATGTCACTATTCTGTTGAGGTGCCCATACTTTTGCACCTGTAAAATTTTGGTTTAATGCACATTTTCTGTTAGTACAATAAACCTCATTTCAATCCAGAAATATTACTGTGTCCATCAGTTATTAGATATATCAAACTGCACGGTCTGACTGCTTACGTGGTCTGCCCGTTGTGTTTCCTACTGATTGTCCTCAACTAGTGAGTACAGTTTAAAGAATGATACAAAATTTGTTCTGTTGAGTAAAAGCAAGTTTTTGCTATTTAAAGGAGAACTATAGTCAGATTGCATATTTATATATGCAGTACTATACCTTAGTGAGAAGCAGTTCTCCCCAGTAGAAGTTTCATGTGAAGCAGGTTGCTTTAATAAGCACATAAGCAGCACTTGAAAACTGCTGCACCAGGAAATGTCTGTTTGCCTATGTTATAACTAAGCACATGCACACAAATTAGCTTTCTGGAGCCCCAGCCTCATGATTGATTAGGCCAAAGGGTCAGCACGCTGCTTAACCAAAAGCAGTCAGGCAGCTTTTTCTTCTTGTGTTGCCTAACTTGCAAGAGGGAAGGGGGGGGGGGGACAAAATGTCAGCTCTCTTTAGAATTAATAGGGAAAGCAAACTGCAAGTATTAGTTCTTCACTAAACTTTTTTTTTTAACTAATTGAGTTAGCGATTGGCTTAGTATAAAGGAGTTTTATATGTTTGTGGGCAGTTATATCAGCACTATAGTTCTTCTTTAAGTACATGCTGTTTGTTTATATTAAGAAGATCGTTGTTACAGATGTAGCAGGAATTCTACTTGACATGTTTGGGCCATTGGTCCAAGAGAGCAACCTGGAGGTTATAGCAGGTAATCTAAGTATTTTAGGAAAATGTTTGTTTGGTTTAAGAAAATTATAAAAAAAAAAAAAATCTATTACACTCATTTACTAATAAACTATAAGTTGCTAGTTTAAGATGGTGGGTTTCTCTGTTTTCTATAGTTCCTTATTCCCCCTTGGGCCCATGTTTATATGTATATATGCAGTCACATGCAAATTGTTTTATTTTGCTTGATTTTAATGATCATACAGCAAGTGGTGTCTACTGAACTGATTGTTCCACCCTTTATGGATATGGGAATCCATCTGCACATCCACCTCTGTTCCTGCAGGGAGTTTGGAAGAATGTAGATCAAAAAAAGGACAAAAAGGGAATTAACATACACTTGAAATCACCATAAAGGCTAAGAAAAAAAAAAGCCCCAATCTAACAAATCTGTGCAAATCTAACAGAAAAATCTAAACACATTTACTGAATACTAATCTCATTTAATACATACAGTAGATGACATATGAGAGCATCCCATCCACCCAACAGATATGAGTCATATAAAAAGAAAATGTTATCAAAATACACCAACCAAAGACTAATGAAAGCAAATAATTTTACATATACAAATAAAAATAAAATATAAAAACTTTAGCGGCTTAGAAGAATTGCTAAGTACAACTTAAGCCATCAGTAAGTTGATCCAAATGCGAGTGCATCTTTATAGTTCTGACTTTGGTATGCCTTCTTTTGTTTTTAATGATACAAATTTAGTGGTTATTGTTATTATATATGTATATTATATATGTGGATATAAGGGATTTCCTTTCACTTCAGTTTGTGTAAATATCTAGTACACAAGGCTGTAGTTACTTATGCTCACCTGAATTCTTGCATTTATTTGAGGCAACAGAAAAGCAATATACATAGTTTTTAAAATATGTGCTGGGAGTTTGTTCAAATATATGGAAGTACGTAATACACTTAAATTCATCTTCAATTCAAATCAGTAGGTAAAAGTGTCACTGCAAATTCTAATCTCATATGAATTTAAAATGCTTTAATATAGCCAGCGTGTGTCAACCTTAATGTAATATTTAAATACCCGATTGCTGCTACCTTACAGGCTAAAGAAATCCTTACAAAAGAGTCAAATGTTCAGGATGTGCGTTGCCCTGTCACTGTCTGCGGAGATGTCCACGGCCAATTTCATGACCTTATGGAGCTCTTCAGAATTGGAGGAAAATCTCCAGACACCAACTATCTATTCATGGGAGACTATGTAGATAGAGGCTATTACTCTGTGGAAACAGTGACACTTCTTGTAGCATTAAAGGTAAAAGAAAATTAGTGAAGATTCTGTATTGTACTGTTTTTTTCAGTTAAACATGAATAAAGAACAAATGTGGATCAGATTTATCAAATTTTATAAGTATGCTTAACAACATACCATGCCTCCCATCAGAAGGTAATTTTTACCCAGTGTTCCGGTTTCCCCCTATAACTAAGTGAAAGCAATTTAACGGTACATATAAATCACCTTTTTTATTTATTTTATTTATTTATTTATTTATTTTTGAATACGGTGTGAATCCTGTTTTAATCTGTGTTGTCATACAATATGTATTGAAAAATAATGCACCTTTATACAGTGTTTCTCTCTGTCATAATCCCTGTCAGCCTGACTGTTGTTTCCTGAATTGGGTGAGGCAGAGCTAAAAGGATGACTGACATTATAGCTCTTCCAATCAGATGGTCTAAGTCATGATCTAGCCGGCATCTGATTTGGAGGAGCTATAATGCCAATTATCATTTAGCCCCGCCTAACCAACTCCAGAAAGAAAAGTCAGGCTGACAGAGAAGATGACAGAGAGAAACTCTGTATAAAGGTATATTTTTAAAAATACATATACCTGTATATTTACAAAACCATTTATTTCATTAGTAGAACCTAAATTAATATTAGAGTTTTGAGGTGACAGGTGCACTTTAAGTTGTTCCCTATTGAATTTAGAGATATTTTTGTATCTTTTAAATGTTTATTATCAATAATAATAGTGTTCCTTGTGATTTTTTTTTATTGATGTCCTTCCTTCAGTTACCCTTATTCCTGCATTACCTTTTTCATGAAAGGACCAGTAACACCAGAATAAGAAAATTCTATTTGGTTTGGAATAGCAGTTATTTCTAGAATATATTTTGAAAAATTTTTATTCAAATTTTACATTTCTATATATTACTTTTTACATTTGGTTTCTCTCTTTCATGGTTGTAGCCCTCTTTTACCAATTTTTTTTAACTGGTGTTATTTCCCCTTTATCATTCTTCTCCTATGTATGTATTGTATGAGCTGTATTTTATCTCACTCCAAATCTTCCATTCATTTGTTTTATGCAGTTGTATCCATTTCATATATATATATATTTTTAAACAGGTGCGCTATCCGGAACGTATTACGATATTGAGGGGGAATCATGAGAGTCGACAAATCACTCAAGTTTATGGTTTTTATGATGAGTGCCTACGGAAATACGGAAATGCAAATGTGTGGAAGTATTTCACAGATCTATTTGACTACCTACCCTTAACAGCTTTAGTAGATGGACAGGTATGATTTACTTTAGAACCCATAATTAAGCATCCAGGCATTGTAAACTGTGTGCATAGAATATTTAGTTATAGTATTCTCATTTAGAGATTTGCAGTTCTCGTTGCAGGTTTATAATGCTGCACAAAAAGGAAGCAATAAAGTGTGAATGTAAATTCACATTATTGTCGGTTGGAGGACATATGAATGAAATCTATGCCTTCCCTGGTTTTGCTTTAACATAGCTTTTGAATTTGTGGAAACTAAATCCTAAATAAAGTTTCATAAAATAAAATGAGCAGTAATTACTGTGCTTGCAAAAAACCCTAACAAGAGTATAGAAAAAAAATTCTTGATAAATGTAACTTCCCTAAATTAGATATGTAAGAAATTAAACATTAAACCACCAGTGACAGCAGAAAAATGAAATTGCGATTTAAAATGGTTTGGCATTTACTTCTATTTAGTACAGTGAAAATGTCATCTTTGAAGTTGAATTCCTGATTTGTATTGGTTTGTGTTGTCACTTTCTCTACTGGTTACAGCCATGTTGGAACTTCTAGGGCACTTCATCAGTATGTAAAATCTATATTGGAAACAATAGAATTAAGTAACGGGGTTGCTTATTTAAAATGATGGCTATTAAACTGGCTGGTTTGCTCCCCTAAAAAAGTTTCCCTAGAATAAATAGAATTTGTCGAAAGCAGAACAAGTGTTAATATTTTCAGATCCCTTATCTAAATTATTTATACTGCTAAGCTCCTTCAAAATCCCAACAGTGCATTTTACCTTTGATGCTGCATGGGTGTTTGATGTTTGCTGGTCACATCTAAAAGTTACCCTTTTCAGATTTAGATGATCATTTTTTTAACTTTTGATTCATTTTTTTTTTACCGGTAAAGAGTAAGAATATTAGCTGCAGATAAAATTTCATTTAAATGAGGCTAGGGAAGGGGGTGCCCTATATACCCGTTATTGTTTAATATATCACTGGGAGCCCTAGTTAGAGTTTTTAAAGAATTCAGTATCTACTCTTGCATTAATGTTAATGGTGTGGAAATCAAACTTGCTCAGTTTGCAGACAAAATGTTGACCTAAACCTTTATCCACTCTAAAATATTTTGTAATCTGTGTTTTGGACAAACCACCTGTTGTCCTCTGCAAATAGTCTACAAATAGTAAACAAATAGTCTACAGCTCAATTAAACAGCACTCAAGGCACTAAAGTTTGTGATTCCCTTAGCTAAATTGACTTAAATGCTGCGCCACTGCAGGGGTGCAATGTTTTAAGATTGTTCTTGCATTCTTGAGATCCTTTTGATGTAATGTTCAACCTCTTTCCTTACTTCACAAGACAATTACACTCTACACACTGCTTTACAAAATTCTTAATTTTTGCTACAGTTTTTATTAGATCCATTGTCCACCCCCAGTCTTTGTATGCCTCACTTACCTGTATAATATATTATCTCCGAGCAGCCATCTTTAGATACAGCATCAGCAGATTTCAATCCCATTTTGTTATAAAAGAACTATTACAAGATTACATACTTACCCGATCAATCTAGCAGCAGTTCACAGAGTGGACTGCTGCTATATCAGTATTCATCTGACTGTTCTCAGCCCAGGATCATCAGATGAATACATTGTTGCTCCTCCTCTCTTCTGGGTTATGTGAGTGATGTTAGTCTCTCACATAGACCTATCCTCTCCCGAGTATCAGTGAAAAATAGTCAGGAGGGGGCGGGTCTATGCAAGGGACTAACTTCTCTTACATAACCCAGAATCGAGGAGGAGCGGCAATGTATTCATCTGATGATCTTGGGCTGAGGATTGACTAATACTAATCTAGCAGCAGTACACTAGCAGAATGTACAACCTATTTTTGAATGTACATGTAAACCATGCAACTGTTTTCCTTTGTATAAATGCTTTTATATATTAAAAAATTAAAAGCAGTTATATAAAATAAAAGGAAATGACATTCTAAACGAAAGAGATGGGGTGTAGGAGATTATACACTCTTGTTTACACCACTGTTTTGTTGCCGGGGTATCTATTTGGCTGTAGCTACCAGTTTAAATACAGGAAGAGGGTAAAGTAGTTTAAAAATCTGAATTATCAGCATTAATTTGCAAACTATGTTCAAATACCAGTCTAAAAGTATATTTTATGCAACCACTCAACATTTTTATCTTTGTTTACTATAGATATTCTGTCTCCATGGAGGTTTGTCACCATCTATTGATACGTTGGATCACATTCGCGCCTTGGATCGTCTACAGGAAGTTCCTCATGAGGTATATTCTTCAGTGGATACAGCTTTTGAACAACCTCTTGCTGTAGTAGTATTAACTTGCTTTTAAGGCCAGGGTCACACTATAGCTGTTTTTCAGTTGAGCTGAAAAAATAATATCCATTGTTTTCTGCGGGATAATCCACACACACTATTGTGTTTTGCACCATAGACAATAATGAGCCTATTTAAAAATGGCTAAGGACCCTGGCCTAACGGACAGTTCATGGATAGACTTAAGAATTACATGGATAATTGCTACTTTTATTTTGAGGAGTGATATTATAACTGAGGCCACAAGCGTTAAATTCCAAACCTAAATCTGTCTAATGAAAGGAGCATTCATCAGAGAATGTTTAAATCTTGCTCAGCACTCTTACAAAGCATACCATCCCTGGTTCTTCACAGGTGATGCTGTAAGGCACATATGGGGGTTATTCACTAAGGTGTGAATTCGATTGTCGAATTTGTAAACAGCAGATTCCTATAGCAAATCCACTACAATTTCCCCATTGTAAAGTCATGAAAATTTTTTAATGAAAGGATTGTGACAATTTTCACATAATAAAGTCATGACTGCGACAATATTTTCATTATAAAGACACGAATGTGACAGTAGCAGTCTACTGCGACTGTCTTTATCTGGCGAATTCACACCTATACGCAACAATTCAGACTTTAGTGAATAACCCCCATATATATGGATTGTTTGGATAACAATTGAAAGCTGTCTATCATCCATTATCCAATAAAACTGTCAAAATCTAGTAAAGTATTCACTATTATTTACTATTACTAGTTAGTCTTTTGAACACTGAAGACTTTAAAAAAAAAAAAAAAAACAACTAAAAAGTTATAAAAATCATAAGGAACTTTTTTATATACAGATAATTCACAAAGAATATTTTATATCCAGGTAATGTTGGAAAATCTATCTATAATGGTTATGTGGTAATAAGTGTGTTTTATTCAGATACTGTATATATTTTTCAGCCTAAAGGAGAAAATCATGTTTGCAAGGATAACTTATGGTACATAATTTTTTTTCTCTTAGGGGCCAATGTGTGACTTGTTGTGGTCAGATCCAGATGACCGTGGTGGTTGGGGTATTTCTCCACGAGGTGCTGGCTACACATTTGGACAAGACATTTCTGAAACTTTTAACCATGCCAATGGTCTTACTCTGGTTTCTCGTGCTCACCAGCTTGTTATGGAGGTATGTTAAAATTTAAAAGATGCCATTAAATGGGAACTAAAGCCTCAGAAAAACTTAGGCTAAAAATGACGTACCCTATGTATAGGGCTTATTACAACAGCTCATAAGTGCTAAAGCCCGACAGCATGTGAATACTGATGCCTGTAAAGTTTCCACTGGAGGCAGACATCTTTATTTTCTATATACACCTCTTTCCTTGGTCAGTGACCCTGCACATGCCCAGCCTGTACTTCTAAGGGACTGGAGAAAAAAGTTTTACTTAAAAATACTGTTAAAACTGGTAAATAAATCTACCGTTTAGTCCAGATCACTGCATTGTGGAATTTGGATTGTGTATAAGACAGTTGCAATTTCGTATGATGTATTTATCAGAAATTAGCCACACCCCTCCCCCACACTGCAGAACTTGTTATTAATGTGCTCTGAGATTACACTATAGACTGCAGAGGTTTTCAGCCCAGCTATACAATGAGCTAATGTCCTATTAGCCCTGCATTATGGGTATTTTATACATATTAGTTTTAAAGGCATAGTTTTACCAGTTCATCCTTTTATCAATAAAAAACCTATAAAACATACAGGCTGTATGGATAATTAATAATTTATCTTCATAAAACATGGTTATCTGCAGCTCCATCTCCACATTTTGGTAGTTAATCATCAAAGTGCGAACAATCATGTAAATGTATGAATTTGTGTCTATTCACCATTTCCACAACTTTGCATATTCAGCAAACAATGATGTTGAGAATTCACATCCAATTTGACATTTTATCGAAGCAGCATAAGAAGCAGGAAAACCAGCAAAACAACATGGCCATTTGATAAAGGGCTGTGCCTGAAACATGTTATGCAATGCGCGTGAATAAAATCACTTGGTAGTTCACTACCGTTGTTTTGCTAGTTTTTCTGCTTCTTATGCCACTTCATTGAACTTTGGTACTAAGAACGGAAGTACCAAGGGACCAGCCATCTTTTCCTGTATAAGGAAATTTGAATTGCTGTTCCAAAGGAAGATTATCGTACTAATTTGACATTTTATGACAGTTACAAACTTGCTCATCTTTTTTCATTACTTTTTGTGACTTTTGACTATTCACAAAATGTTTGTGTGCTGTCCTCCTTATGCGTGCAGTGTACATATTTTGACAGCCAGGTAAACTCCTTCCTAAACAACGTGCTGATATAGGAGCTGGGTCCAATTTAGCTTTTATTGCTCGGGTGGGGTAAAACTGGGGAACACAAAGGAACATAACTTTACTATCATGTAGTAATACAGTAAGCTAAATATTAGACTGTACATTACAGAAATATATACATGCATATACCACAATAAGCTGTATATTTATGGGCTCAATACAAGAACAGTATATATATTCTAACTGCAGATGGGACAGGCACCTGGGATAGTGCAAGCATGGGATAATGCGAACTAGCTATATACTGTATATGGCAAAAATAGTCCTAAACATAGAGATGCATTTATCCTTTGTCTCATAGGGCTACTGTACATTTGGGTATATTCTGCAGTTTTTTTGCATAAGGTTCGAAGGTCCGTAAGGCTTCTAGCTGAAATAATTTTTTTAGGCTTTAGTTTGCCTTTAAGGAATGAAACATTTATTATCTGATGCTTTTTTTTTTCTTCCTATTTTTGTCTAAGTGAAACTGAGATGCTGAAATGGGAAGGACTTCACCTCCCACAGCACTTGTGTGCAGTGGCATTGCAGTTAAAGAGAATAGAGCAGCAGTGGTGAACCTATGGCACATGTGCCAAAGAGGGCAAGTAAAATGTTGCCACTGCTGGTATTCGTGATTCCCCCAGCGAGTGAGTGGTCTTTCAGTGCAGGCCACTGACCCAACCTGACAGTTTTCAGGTTGGATACGCGGCCTACACCGAAAGACTGCTTGCTCGCTGGGGAGCGATCCTCCCGTGTTGCGATGGCATCACTCATTGCCTGCACTTCAGGGGAAGGAGCTGGTGAGTGACGTTACCTATTCGGCACAAGGTTCCTCCTCACTGGAATAGAGCATAAGTTGCTCTGTCTGAGAGTAATGCTCCATGACATTTTATTCACCAAATCATGATATGAGCCTTGGCTGTACTAAAATCCATAATACACAACACTCATTTTAAGCCAATGTTTTATCTTTTAAGCTTATGTCTATTATTAATCAAGTTTAATATAACTATTTTTTATTTGCATACAGGGTTACAACTGGTGCCATGACAGAAACGTGGTTACAATTTTCAGTGCACCTAATTATTGTTATCGTTGTGGAAATCAGGCAGCTATAATGGAACTGGATGACACCCTGAAATATTCTTTGTAAGTTTTTGTATCCATTTATTTATATACAGAAATACAAATATATTAGTTTATACCTAGGTGAAAGTTTTATTGAAGTACTACAGGTCATATTAAGTGAAAAACGATACTGAACTGTATAGTAAGCACAAATCAGTTAAAAATGGTAAAAAGCATACCATTGAAAGCAACGACTGTTATATAACAAATGGGGACAGTTGAAAATATAGGTGAATGGTATAGCTTTGTTTCAAGATGCAACAATAATATGAAATACAATTAGGGCGAAATTTATTAAAGCGGTCTTTCAGAGTTTATCGTGTCAGATTTTTTTTATTTTTCGATGGAAAGGTAGACAAACTTTACATTTAAACTTTAAATTAGCAATTTTATTGAAAAATCAAAAAAATCTCAAGAGAACAATGTGAGATCTCGCTCGATAAACTTGGAAAGACAGAAAGCAGTCTTTCCGAGTTTAATACATTTCGCCTTTAGTAATATGGATGTTAACAGATGTAGGAAATTCTTTTATAAACATAGTATTTGAGGTTGACATTGTCAGAAAAGCTCAATTGTTTGTTCCCATAAGTTCTTTTTAACTTGCTATTTTGAATGGTTGAAGTGAAGGCTCTTCCTTTTTTGGAAGAAGTTAATAAAAAAAAATGCATTATATCAAACGTGTTTTCAGTCAGTGGTAATGTTCTGTAGATAAGTCTGTCAGTCAAATGGGTGGAAAGACATGTACTTGAAGTGACAAAGTAGTTGTATTTCAAAAGTGTTGGATTGCTGTTTAAATGCAATTTAAGGAGACCTAAAGATTAAAATTTGTAAATATGTTCAATCATAGAGCTCTATCTTTTATCCCTTAGAAATTAAATAACTGTAAAAGTATTTAACATTACCACCTCTTGAACCTGGTGGATTTGAATATTGCATTTGAACTATGTCTCTATTGTCATTGCCCTGCAGAATGCATTTTCAAAATTATACCTTGTAAAATGGAAGATTTAGTTTGTGTATTTAATGTGAGGATGGGGCTCTGTGCTGCTGATAACCACTTTTTATGCAGCTAACATACCTTACCTTTGTATCATAAAGCCTTTACATTTTTTTTTAACCAGTATTTTTATTGATTTTCTTCATTTCAGTTACAATCAACAATTTGTCAACGTTAACCTAATAATATTGTTATGCATTACCATATGTGTCACTGTGTACCATTACATATCTCCAGTATTTGTTAAATATTATTTGGGTTTTAATTTAGCCTTATAATTTATACAGTCTTACTTTTGTGGTCATCCTCTACCTGATTTTATATCATTGAGCGTTTGTATTTGGTCAGTCATCCTCATCTCATCCCACTCTGTCCCACCAGAGACTCCAAGCCCTTTTAAACTTTTTTTGTTGCCCCCTGTGGCAGTATACTAGTTTTATTAGTGGTAGTGCATTGTTAATAAGGGCACACCAGCTTTGAGGAAGGTGTGGAGCCCATCCAATACATCAGGATTTCTTTTTTTGCATAGAAAAACATAGTTCGGTATCTTTTTCTGAGTATGTTTTTAACAAAAGCATTTACAATTTGACGTTGATAAAAGGATCTGGTAACATCATTATTTTTAATACTTGTGAAGCAGGGCAGATAGAACATTAGCTTGGCTATACTCTGAATAATTGGATAGAAAATCATTGCAGTCCATAGTTTCACACCTGGGAACTTTCTTGGTTTCACCTCGAGACTCCAGGTTTGCTAAGCAAATTCCAAGGATCACTGGCCTAGTATAGATTACCTGTGGCTCAGCCTGTTATGCCCATAATGTCCATGGAGTCTGGTCCAGGGAAAATGATTGTAAGGTCTAGTTTCAGAGGCAGCTTTACAGACGTTGGTGTTCACTTGTTGGGCTGCTGTACTTTTAATCTAGTACAATAAAACCTATACATAAGGTACATTATTTCTAGTCCAGATCTTTTTCATACTCTGGTTTTCCTTTAAATTAGCTCTATAATTTGTTTTCAGAAGATGGATTTATAAGTTAACATCCCCTTAAACATAAAATATTTTTCCAAACGCTATTTCCATTTACCTTGTAAGGATTTTCCTTCTTTTCAAATGTGGCTTTTAACTATTGTTTTGCTTTACTTCTCTGCAGCCTTCAGTTTGACCCTGCTCCTCGCCGTGGAGAACCGCATGTTACCCGACGCACTCCTGATTATTTCCTTTAAATAACCTTTACAAACTGCCTTCATCTGTGCAATTATACTTTGCATTTAAAAACACAAATATGTATGTATAGCAGAACACTCACACACAATAAAAAAATGTATTTAAAAATTGGAACTTGTTTATCTGATATTATTCTGGCCATTCCCAAAACACACATCCCATGACTCTAGTTTTTTTAAATCATAAACAGGCTATGAAACCACCATGGACCAAAATGTGCCATACTGACAATAAAGCATTTAGCACAATTTGAGACTGCGGTTCTGAGCAACACAAAACACTTCGCCAGTCCATTAGTCAGTTGCCTGCTGTATTTGTAAATCATGTTTCTGTCTGGACTGTTATAAGCAGTCATGGGTAACTTAAAAGGCCTTTTATCTCTTTGCACCTACTTTGTAAAACTTTAGTTGTAGTGTTCAGCTGGCATGACCAATTCCATTAGAAGTTCTTTTAAGACAATGCACAAACTAACCATTCACTGTATTTTTTTTTTTTTTCAAAAGTAAAACTTTAACTGGAGAAATCTGACTTTACTGAGTGTATGCCATAACATTAATGTACTTTTTTTTCTGTATATTTGTCAAGAAAGTGCTTGCAGCTCCTTTGATGTATTTGAACAAATAAAATTTCAAATGTAGACCTTCAGTTTGTGTAACATTTTTGTTATGCATACAGATGTCATTTAACTTTTCACTGATTTCTCTATGAACTGGTAAGCCCATTTTATATTGTAAATATTTGCATGTTTAGGTCAAAATGCTAAAATGACATAGTTTTAACTGGTTGAATATTGCTTAAGATCACCTAAATAAAGCTTAGGCACACTTTGCCTTGCTATGGCTTTTTTTTTCTCAAGAGTTTTTGAATGTTGTGTGTTCCTGATAATTCACCTATTCCTAGAGGGGACCTTGCATTGATCTAAAATAAACACATAAACAGTCTTCTTTCTGAGAGTATTTTTGGGCTAAAAGTCTTAATGGAGTTTTTAAAGACATATTACATGACTACCATTTATGATGCCGATTAATTTTTCTTATGTGTTTCATAGGTGCTGGGCAGCTGTTGGTTATATATTAAAAAGATATATATGCACTGAACATGTATAGAAAATTGGCTTAAATGATCAATTGCAGAAGAGTGTTTAGAGCAGGGGTGGGCGATTATTATTGTCATCGGGCCGCGTGAATGGCCCAGATAGCTTCAGAGGGCCAGAGGCGTGTCTAGCATGCG
>WMED01015928.1:0-13481 GCA_019650415.1 Pipa parva
CAGATGAGGCATGGTATGTACTGTGCATATTTACATGCTTATTCAGCAGAGTGCAGCTGATGCATGGAATGTACTGTGCATATTTACATGCTTGGTGAATTCATAGCTCTACCCTACTATAAGGACTTTTTACAATGAATCCCTTAGAGTGTGGCAACAGCAAGTGGCTCATTTCTGATGTGGGAAATTATTAACTATAAAACATTGATTGAAATAGTTCATCATACGAATATTTTAGCTGGTAGAACTAATCACTGGAAATCTTTTCCTGTTAAGAGGGAAATGCTATACTTAAAAATATTGCTATACTCAGTTAAGCAAATGAACATAGATTATTATGCACAAAGAGTCACATATAATTGTATAAAAAGCAGGGTTGGCTCTTCCTGTCGGTAAAAAGGCAGTCACCCAGAACCCACAGCTTTTAGAGGCTGTCACAGATGAAGTTTTTCTCTCTCCTTAGCACCCACAACCTTCTTTTTATATATTGTGTTTTGTAATAACAGAAACTGCTTTTAACAAAATAATTTCCCTCAAAATGTCGTTTAATGTTTGCCCCATTGACACCACTGCTTTCCACAAAAACCTTCTACACCTATAATTTGACTAAAATGTCTCATAATAAGGTTTCTTCATTACACAAATGTATTGTCCTAATTTTTCCATTTACTAACCTCTGTTTAAACGGTATATTCTAACCTTATTTGGCACTTTTGCATACAGATTTATGATTCTTGCTGCCCACAATTCATTTTTTAAGGACTGTAAATCTATTAAATATTGTACCTCCCATTTAAATAAATGAAAATAAAACTACTCTTTCTTTTTCAGTGCTATATGTCATGAGCACACAAAGTAAATGCTCTGGAGCGAACCATAAAGCCTGCTTTACTCCAGGCAGCATCCTTACCGCTAGACTATTTGAGCATCTGGGTTTTAATGCTGTTTTCTATACAAGTTGTCTGTTTGACTGAACCTGCGGCTGCACACCTGCAGTTTGTTTAACACAGGTTCATCCTATTCACTTATTAACAGGCCTTTAAATATGAGGCCACTTCTTGTTTTGTTTGCTCAAATTAATTTTTGAGTGCTGTCTAAGCCTGCATACATTCATTTATTTTCTACTGTCACGTGTGGGGGTGACCTTTAAAAGTATAAAACAGTGAAGTGCTGAAACTATAACTTGAGATGCAGGGAAACACACACGGGGAACCACGGGACTGGACGCCACTAAAGGAACTGGAGCACCCAGAGACCATTACACCTCTAGAGGTACTGAGGTGTACTGAAACAGGAACAACATAACAAGTGAGGTAAAACTGCAAAACAGAAGGAAGTGGATTCTCCTTACCACAGTGGGGTTGACACAGGATAACTCCGAGGCCTGGAGTCTAAGGAGCGCCAGGTCTTCACCTTTAAACCCCCGCAAGGAGGTACTGGGCTTTGCTGCAGGCACCTCCCAGGTCGCAGCCCTTGGGTTAACCCTCCACTGGTGGCAGCTGGCTGAAACCCTGGAGGATCTCTGGAACTGCTAAACTATAACACACAGGATCTTGAAGAGCGTGCTGTATCTTTAAGAGCAAAGTAGCAAATCCGAAACACTGAATATGTCAGGAAAGCAGTAGAAAGCTGACTTGAAGAAATTCCAACAAACTTGACCAAACTGTTGACACTCAGTGGACACCAGAAGAAGCTGAAACAGTACTTCTGAGAAGGTACAAGCAGTTCAGGAACAGAAGAACAGCAGAACAGCAGCATAAACTAAAAGTATGTGACATAAACGCTAGAGCACTGAATAGCAGTGCTCAGCCCCTTTTGAATCTGGAGCTGCTTATGTCAGGCATGAGGTCAGCGGATCCGGATTGGACAACAACCTGGAAGCTCTAGGGAGAGAATGAATTTACCAGAGTTAGCCAGCAAACAGAGCCGGCTGTTCACGAGCAGCACAGGAGCTACAAGTTCTGCTCGTGACATGTACCAACCTTGTCTTGACTAAGATCCATGGTTGTCTTGTTTCCTGACTATTGTCTCTTTTTGACTTTTTTTCCATATTTACCTTCTGTCTTGACCTTTGGCTTATTTTGGAACGTGCCTGTCAAACTTGGCTTGCCTTCATCCCTATTCTCCAGTCCTGTTCTGGCTATGGTGATATTGCTCAATTGGTTGGGTCTGTGCTACTCTTTCATTGTTGGTTCCCGCTGGTGCCTTAGCACTTCTGTAGCCGAAAGTCTGGGACCTCTAATAGGGCATCAGTGAATACTTCTTGTGGTTACTGTTCTCTTAAGTGCTTAAGGTGGCCCATGTCCGAATATCTACTGGGAAAGTTGACACTACACTAGAATTGTTTGAATTGATGAAGATGACCACCTATTAAAAAATTGCTGAATAGCATAAACTAACTTTCCTTTTTCCCCCCTCACCTGCTTATGGAAAATGGTTTAATTTGTATCTCTGTAACTGTATGTTAGATTTAAGCACATTCATTGCTACATACAGACTGGAGGAGGCGGATGATTGCAGAAACAGATTTTGATTGTCTGCCACCTTAAAACAAATTACAGTACATTGTTGTAATCTTTGTTTTGGAACAGGCTGAATGACTGCACTTGGATTGCATTTCTGGAATTGGGAACTAAAAGCTAATAAGCTGCCAGAAATTTCACATGCTCTCATGAAAAGCAGTTTGCCATCTGTTGTGAAAAATAAAAAAAATGTGTATCTACAATTTAATGGGGCCTTCATTGACTAGTTTTATTACAGTAATAGGCAAATGCAGACATTGAAGACATCATGTAAAAGAGTAATGCAAAGTTCAGGTTTCTACAGCATTATCTCATCATACTCAGGACAATAGTTCCACAATGTTTTAAGATTTTATATATATATATATATATATATATATATATATATATATATATATTTATATATAATGTTAATATGTATATTAATGTGTGTGTGGTTTGTGAAGACTGGAGAGGATGTATGTATAAATCTAATTGGGTGTTCCTGTGCCTTGATAACAACAATGCCAAAGATCTTTCTATACAATAGAGTCCCCTCTGCATAACACAACACCATGGCTTGTAGGGTGAATCTTCAATACTTTATTAGTGAGCTCAGTATTACCAAGTAGTGTAGTTGGATATCAATGGTTCCCAGGAAGGGTCACTTTTTACCGACTCCTTAGTTGTATTATTATACACGAACAATAAACTTGATTCTAGGAATTCTGTTTGAAACACTTTGCTTTTAATTTTTAATAAACACACAATTATCACTGTAAAATTTTTTAAATGCATATGAGCATAAGCTTTCAACTTCCTTTGAGAGAGGAACACTGTTCCCAAAGCAACCAACTTTACATACCACACACCAGTACTGCCCTTTCTCATCTTAAACCCTTTTCTCTTTCTGCCCCATACATATGGAATTCTATACCCCTTTATCTTCACCAGGAACATTTCCTCTGCATTATTAAAACCAAACTGAAATCCTACCTTATGGAGCACTAGCACTGATATTTATCACTAATTTTACGTATAAATATATATTTTATCTTTACTTAGTTATTTATGCTTAGTTTATGTATTTATTGACCAGTGTTTCAGCACATTGTTACAGCTCTTATTACCCCTCTATCTGTGTATGTAAGTCATCCTCCCATTTAGATTGTAAGCTCTATGGGGCAGGGATCTCCAACCCCTTCTGTCAACCACAACCTGGCACTTAAAGTGAAGTATGCTTGTGATATTATACTTGTATTGTATAATGCACTTTTCCCATGTCTGAATTATATTTGTATTGCTGAATTGTACAGCCCTGCGTAAATTTGTCGCGCTTTATAAATACAGTTATACATACATACAAAGTTATTGGTTTATAATAATCACACAATGGTTTAAGAAAAGGTAATATTTAACAATCACACAATCAATATGTCAGGGGCAGCTTAGATACTTCATTAATACTTCAGTTAGACCTGATATTTGATAGCAGCAATAGAGTAACTATATATATATATAAGTATATTTAATATAAGTATATGTGCCTTAGTTTGCCTGAAAGAGAGGGGTTATATAATCTTAGTCACATAGACCAAAGTGTATAATCATCATGGGACCCATTCTAGATTACCTACCAGATGTCAGCAACTTGATAGTAAATTAACAAAAAATCAACAAAAATAAGAGTCAAGCTGCACTTTAAAGGAGAGCTATAGCTTCAAAAACATTTAAAGGGTGATTTATTAAAGGGCGAAGGCAAACTATTGCGCAAAGGCCCAAATTCACGTCCTTTGGCGACTTCTCCAACCCAGCTTATTGAACAAACTCTGTGATGGGCATCTGTTGTTGAGCCAGTGGCTAAGGGTGAAGGCTGGCTAAGATTATAAAGATGTCAGCCTCCAGTTACAAATTAGGGGGCAGAGATCATTAGTGCCATAGGGCTGAATCATCCTAAACTGGCATAGTAAACTCTATACATTAGATAATTGTTACAAGATTACATGTATTTCAGGCTATTAGTTCTCCTTGAAATATCTTTCCAAACAACATTAATAGCTGAGAGCTGTGTGTTAGCCCAGCTTGTCACTTTCTGACTGTCCTGCTGTACTCTCTCTGTGTACCTGGGGTTACTGCCAGCAGTTTACCTTCATACTATACATAGATGAGGATGTTGCCTATATGGTATGTGTTGTCTGTTGGGGAGTGGGTATGACAGCCCTAGCTGCCTATAATTAAAACAAAGAGTGGTGTCAAAGTATAGCATCCACATACATTTTAATGTTTGTTTTACCAATACACTATTAATGAGGCATGATGAGAAAATCATGTGAAATGATTGAAAACTCCTGAGACAGACAACATATTTACTTGTGATAGCAAAACACAGTAGTATTCCTTTTTGACAGGAGTGACTTTTCTTCAAGTTTCAGTTAGGCTTATACTTTTATTAGGGAAGTTATAGACATTTGTGGAGAGGGATTAAAGGTTTCTGATGTCCTATACAAGAGACTCATCAAGCACTGTATTAAGGTTCTCTCCTACTATGGGGGTAATTGAGCATAGTCCAAACTTTCCCTCCAATCCTTCGCCTCTGTTCGCACAGACTGTTATGCGCTCGCTGATGTGCTGCACGCGGACATCAGCGAACGCTTTAAAGGGATTCCAGTCTCGCGAGGCGACTTGAGTTGAGCCTCGCCGAGACTGGAATCCCTTTAAAGCACTCGCTGATGTCCGCGTGTAGGACATCAGCGAGCGCATAACAGTCTGTGCGAGCAGAGGTGAAGAATTGGAGGGAAAGTTCGGACTATGCTGAATTACCCCCTATACCTTTTGCTCTAGGATACTGGGCTAGAGTCAGATCTAACTGTAGAATACATTTATCACTGCAGGGGAGAGGCATATATACATCCATTTTAAGCGAATGAACCAGTCAGGAATGAAAATATATCTTCTTTTCGGGTACAATTTAACCAATGGAAATGGATTATTTTTTGTATGTGTGGAATGGTTGTACCTGCAGAGTTCATGGAAATAAATCTTGGAACATCTGCATTCATTTGGCAAGTTGTAATGTATTGAATTTGACATAATTAAAAATCTGTCTTTTTGGGTCAGAATTAACCAAGATATAATGAAAACACTGACAGAATTTTTAGTTGAATGAATGAACTGCCAGTGTATGTGAAGAAGGATGTGGAATACCTGATTTAGCTGTAGTATTTATAGGATTTTGTATTCCCGATTGGATGGTTCTCTTGCTGTAGGCTTAGAGTGTTGATGTGTTTAACCTGCAGCAGAAATTATCTATAGAAGGAGGCCCCTAATATTTCATATAATTTATCACAAGATTGCGGATACATTGTTTTGTTGTTGTTTTAGAAGTAAAAATAATGTTACACATCAAAGCAAACTGCAACAAACTATCGTAAACAATCAAAATCAACAACCACCAACAAACTGCCCTAAAGACTACAAATAAAGTGGCCTATACACCAACAAACAGCAAGAAAAAAAAAATCATTTATAAATATAAAACCAGCAACCAAAGAGTTAAGTAAAAGAAATCAAATTTTTTCCTAAAAAATGGTTTTATTCTAGTTATCTTATGGGGAAAAAAATATATTTTAATGTAATTAACATATTTGAGTCACGCATTGTGGGAGTCTACAGGACCCCCTAGGTCACCTCACTTTTGCCCAGCAAGGTGGAAGGTATCGACGCACTTGGAACAGGTCCATGGAACCCTTTCCCCTTCCCCCATTACCCAATGGAGTATGGCAGAAATCTTGGTGCACAGCTGCATTGAACAGGTGCAATTAGCAATTTCCAGCCATGCATTGCTCGTGATTGGCTATTGTTTTATTTGTCTTCTCACTCTTGGCTTGTTTCTTGACTTTGCCTTTGCATGCCATACCATCTGACTTGTTAGTGTTGACCCTAGCCAGGCTGTCTAGGAATCTGTCTATCCCTTCATACTTAAACACAGAGATGGATCAAGACACAGTGGGTTCCTAGGCAGATAAGTAGATAGCACCCAACCTTCCTCCAAATACATACTTAAAGATATGATTTTATGGCAAGGGACTGTGATTGTGCCTTGTGCATAATCAGGTTCTGTATACACAATTCTCACCGAGGAGTGAACATTGGATGTTGTGGTTTACTGGAATGCTGGTCATTTTATAGACTATACCTTGTAGTTACCACCAAGACAGTTAGGAATTGGTCTTTTTTTCTTTTGATTATTTGACTTTGCTTCATCTCTTTGGTCTATTGTGGTTCATTCTTTTTTGTTGTCTAGGGTTACGGATATAATATTTTTTTTATTAATATTTTTTCCATTCAGATCCTTTACTATTACTCATTAAGGTACTGTTCTGTAACTCAGCAGCTGGTTGCATGAATGCAAACCAATAAATGGAGCCATGAACAAAAAAGTCAAAGAATTTTAACAGTACAAATAGTGCAGATAAACTTCAAACTATACTAATAAAAACCCACCCTAAAATAGCTATCTACAGCTTATTAAAGTGAGTTCCAAAGTCAACAACCCCTTTCACCTCTGCTGCTGATCTACCTGCATTCAAACACTGATTCCAGATGGGCATTAGCCACATTGTTTGGAGTGTTACTGTCAGGGAGAAGATTATGGAATGTGTAACCCAGGCAGGAGGTAATTTGTTTGTGTTGCAGATTTTTGCATAGTGGTTAAAGTATTCTAGAAAGTTCTCAAAAAGTGTAGCGCAATTTAAACATTCATTTTAAGTAATATTTATTGCTTCCTCCTTCCTAAGAAAGTAAGTGAAATATTTGTAGACTTATACTTTTTCATCTCTTACTTTCTTATATAACATTTATTTATTTTTCTAGAGAATAAGTATGGAAATTAATAATGACCCAATGAACATAAAAATGTTTGTCAAGAAAAAGGAAACAGTGAAAAAGTTGGTGAGAATGAAAGGTAATCAGGATTTTCAAGATGTATTTGCTCCGTTTGAAAAATATATTACCTGTGTTACTTTATAGAAATAATTATGCATGGCTGAGATAAGCTCTTTTGTGAAAATGACTTTCAAATCTTGGCAATTATTTTGAAAAGTTTGTACAGTTGCTACTTGTTCTGTGTGTAAAATGTTAAGCTAATTAAAAGACCAATTTATGACAGCCTTGATATCGTCTCTCATCTAGTAAATCATTCGAATTTTATTAACAGTATAAAACAGCCCGGAATGATGAAAAGGCAATTAAAATAGGCAGCGGGACAATGATATTTACTATGTTCGATTGAGCCCATATCTAATTTGTAACATCTCAAATCTCTGTCATTTATCACAATAAAAACAGAAAGGTCTTTGGACAGCTCTTTACAGTAGGTACAGTTTTTTTTTCCAGGCCTTTCTTAAAATAAGTCAGCAATTAAGAACTGTCAGCGCGTCAAACATATTCTGTATATGAAATCTTTCAAAGAAAGACATGATTAGTAGTCATATAACAAAATAATATAGCCTAATTAGAAACACATTTTACATTGTGGAAAGCACAGCTTTATGTTTACACTCCAATTAAAACCATAATGTGCTGCTAGTCTTACTTTATAATACTAGTAGATCAATTGTTAAAGATAACTAATCTCGTATAATACCATTTCTAGGTTTTAGATTTCCACACTTGCCTGTCTTCTATTAATGGGATGGACTGAGTAGACCTAGCATGGAACACATTGATAGATATGGAATCTGTATCCCAGATCAAAGCTTACTGAACATCCGTAAAGTATGCCTTCCGAAATAAATAAATAATTAAAAGAGGAAGGCACAAGACTATCCCTGTGTGAAGGGGCTGTCCAGGGCTTAGGGATAGGTTAATAAAGGAAGGCGATAGAGGATTGGTGAGAAAAAAGGTGTATATATACAAGGGTTAGGGGCTGATGGGAACACACAGAGGAAGAAAGAGAAAGAAGTGGGGGCAGTAGCGGCCCTGGCCCTATTGGCGCCCTAGGCAACCCCCACCCGGCACCCCCCCCCGCCCCGCGCTATGCCGCCCCCCCTGCCTGTACCACCCCCTCCTTGCCCTACGCCCCCCACTCACCTCCAACACTGCCATCGCTAGTAAAAAAATAAATAAATGCACGCGAGCGCCCCCCTGGACACCCGGCGCCCCTAGCATCTGCCTATGTTGGCCTAATGGGAGAGCCGGCCCTGTTTATGGGCACAGGGGTTAAAAGTTGTAATGGTGGAACACGGGTGTACTGCTTGATGCCAGGATGGTGGCAACAAGGTGGTATGGGTTCCAAAAACAAGTTCTAGGCTCTCTTGCCAAATTATTGTTAAGTAAGCTTTGGCCTTCTCACCCACATCAGTTTGGTTCAATCAGAAGAGTTTGTTTAAGTGAAATTGACTGCATTACATTATGTTAAAAAATGGTTAAATAAAGCATTTGAAAGCAAAGAAAAAGTGTGGGATTGTCATTATAGCAGCGCCTGGTTGCCATGGGTAGTCAAGGTAAATTCAGAAACAATTGAATGCTCAGACATGTACAGCAGCTTTTTCATTATTGGAAACATTTCCCTAATATAGAAGTATAAGAGTAGATTGCAAAATTGAGGAATGATATCCCAACATTTTTATGTACAGAGAAAGAAAAAAAATGTAATCCAACCAGACAGGTGAATGTGTTTTTTCTTGCCCCAGTAGCCCCCCCAGCTGTATAGTGTCAGTAAACACAGGAGCCTTGTAAGGACAAAGTGGCAGACCATAAATCATAAACTGAAAGAGGCCCCAAGCATTTTAGAAAGAAAAAGGAAATCCTTTTTCTATTCCCGGTCTGCTAAAATGCCTATAAAAAGAATAAATTCAGTGCCATGGCCAGCTTTGCACAGCATCATTTGAATGGCCATTTTCAGGTTATAATGTATCTCTGTCCTCGCATCAGCAGCTCTAGTGAGATTTTCATTCAGCTTCAAGCTGACTCCACCACCCATCTCAGCTAGCCAGAGCTGGCTTTCTTTCCTACCTTCAAAGAAAACTGTGTCAATAAAACGTGGGTTGGGGATTGGGATCTAGTTTTATTCTACTGAAAGCTGTATATTTGTTATATACTATGTATATGCTTAATTTACAATGAAATTACTTTTGATTATTATTTTGGGTGGCTCTGGTCATTGCCGGTCGCAGCCATATTTTTTAAAATTAGGCTTTATTTAGCACGTCATGAATATGCATTATATATATTTCCATATAAAATAATTAAAATGGGGTTTAATTTACTAAACAGATAAAAGCTAGCTGCAGCAGACTCAGGGGATTATTCACTAAAGTCTGAATTGTTGCATATAGGTGCGAATTTGCCAGATAAAGACAGTCGCAATAGACTACCACTGTCGCAGTCGCAACTTTATAATGAGAATATTGTGGCAGTCACTGCTTTTTTATGGTTAAATTGTCACGACTTTACAATGGAGAAATTGCTGCAAATTTGCTATGGGAATTCTCTGTTTGCGAATTCAACATGTCGAATTCGCACCTTAGTGAATAACCCCCTCAGTCAAGCAGCCTATAACCTTTTGAATTGTAGCATGGGGCTAGAATGCACCAGGCAGCAGCAATGGAGCATAGGTTTTTATCAGCTCCTAAAATGGGTAATGCAAACGATCAAACTGAGAACAAGTACCTTTTATTTGGAAAGTAATTTATTCAGATAATAATGTTGTCTATATTTGCTAGGTTTGTATATTTCTATATTTGCATTTTTAATTTATTGAAAGAGCAGATCTGTACAGGGAAAACCAGTTACAATTGTTTAGTCGGTTGCCATTAATATATTGTTCCAACTATTCAGGATGTTTCACTATACTGCGGCATCTCATTATAATGATCTAAAGAAAGTGAAGCACACGCTAGAACCCCATTTTTAAATGAATTCAATTTCTACAGTCAAGCCCTTCACTAAATCAATAACGGAGATTTATTTAAATACGCGGATTAGTCTCATAATGAAAAAAAGACAATTTATCTTATTGCATTTTCATTAACACATGTACAGTAATCCAAAATGTACAATAATCCTGATTTATAACATATTTGTTTGGGAACAAAAATATCATTAACGTTCTGCCTAGTAGTTACAATTACTATTTTACTTGATATATATAACAATCAGTTTATTCCAAATGTTAGACTCATGTACCTTGACCTACAAGAGACAAACGAGTCATACTCTATAAACTAACAAACAAGAGCTGTAGCTGAGAGAATGTATTATTAAAGGAAAAGCTGAAATAATAATGCTCCATTGACTTCCACAGAGAGAGTAAGACACTCAGTTAATAACTAAGTGTTATAGAATAAGCTATCCATTAAAAGAGAGTAACAAATAAATCAGCATAACTAGTTTAAACAGATTTCACATTCAGTGAAGAGAAGCGCAGCCAGAAATTACTAGCCAAAGAGTCCACCATCCAACCATACAGGTACGGGGGGAACAAGCCAACATTTCTAAACAACCTATTTGCTGTTTGTGCGGTTTTATTTGTAAACATACTGTACAAAGACAATATCAGCAAAATGTAAATAATAAAAGTCCTTTTATTCATGGGATTTTTGCATTCCCCTGAAATTTTGATAACTATGAATAGACTGATACAATATGTCAATCACAATGTGTAGACAGAGATTCTAGGTCAGGGATGGCGAACCTATGGCATGTGTGCAAAAGAGGGCATGCAGAGCCCTCTCTGTTGGCACGCGAGCTGTCACCAAGCCTGCTTTCAGTACAGGCTATAGACCAGATCTGTCAGTTTTCAGGCCGGATCCGTGGCCTACACTGAAAGAGCGCTCGCTCACAGGGTAGATCTCCTCTCCCAATGAGTGCGCATTCCTCCTCCGACACAGGCGTGATGACATCACTCACCAGCACCAGCACTTTCGGGGACAACCCTGTTCTAGGTTAATCTAAACAAGTTCATGAAATCAAGGTTTACAAGATTTGACAAGATTTGATGTGTAACCACTATATGTAAGGGCATGGGATGAATCAAAGTAGCAGTGGAAATTTAAAATAGTTAAGGGCAAAATTTATAAAGCTCATAAAAGTCGATTTCCATCTTCTTGAGTTTTATTGATGTAAAAAAAGGGTGCCCAGTTGAAAAACATTGATACTTTTTGATCGATTTTGCCAATCAAAACTTTTCGATTGAGTTTTTTTTATTGGATTTTTCGATGGAAAGGTAGCCATACTACTAATGCAAAGTATGGCTACCTTTACAATCGAAAATTTGATTAGTAAAATCGGTTGAAAAGTATCGATATTTTTAGATCAGGCACCCATCTTTTTACATGGATAAAACTTGAGAAGGTGGAAATCAACTCTCTCGAGCTTTATAGATTTTGTCCTATGCATTTATGCCCCTACTCCTGAAGGCCAGTCTTACCTGTGTCACTGTCCAATCACCAGTGTTTTTTCCACCACTTCTTTAAGAATCAGCGTTATATTTTTTTGTTCAGGATGGTTAATGGTAGAAAGATGAAGCATCACACTAAGTATTTAAAAGTTTACCAACATATCATGTGTTACAACCTTCAGGTAAGAAAGATGAGTACTGTAGTATTATATTATACTTTATTTGGACTAACAGTTCATTGTAAAAGACAGGGGTCGGCAAAGTTGTTTGAGGAGGGAGCCATTTCACTCCCTCCTCCAACGGCAACAACTATCTTGTGAGCTGCTGGGGGAGGGAGGTGTGCCCTCTCCTGACCACATGACCACCGGTAGCCAATCAGAAGAGCCTTCATTGGTCGTGGATGGGGCTTGGGGCGGGACTTCAGCAGTGTGCTCCGAGCCACAACAAGGCGGCTAAAGAGCTGCAAGTGGCTCGTGATCCGCACTTTGCCGACCACTGGTATAAGACATAGACTATATAGAAATTTATGCAGAAGAAACCTTCAGGTACAATTATACATATTATGCATATTTTAAACATTACCAGACAAACACCTGCATTGTTTTTACTAAATGCTGACTTACAGACAGAAGAATTTGGACGGCACTGTGGATGACCTCTATGTACTGAAATTCAATGATGCACCCTGTCACAGAGATGAAAGTATGATCTCCCAGATTCTTGCTTGCTGGAGTAGGTACAAGTCTTCGTACACAACCTGGTCCATGTTCTCTCCACCAGGAACGATGAATAGAGATATTGAAGGTCATAAGATCAGTATCCTATATAAACAAAAAAGTAATTTGAGAAGATGATGTCTTGTCACACTTTTCATAATGCAAATAACACTAGAATAGGGAACTGATAATACACAGAGCTACTACGGAGAAAAGAATAATACTCTATATAGGATAGAATAAACAAGTAACATTTGTATCAACAATTCTGTCCTGACACATAAGATTGGTAGGCATCACAAACTATTTTTCTATTTTCTTCCAGAAAGGCAATTATTCTTAACCTTTTCCTATCCAATAAAATTTCCTGTTCCGCCCACTGAAATCCTAATATTTTTGGCGAAAACGTGAAATTAGACGTTTCATGCAATATCAGTGAATTTTATCAAATAAATTAGCAGGAAATAATACGTCTGAAATACATCTGTAATATTGATGTCCCCTGCCAGGAGTCCAAGGATTGGAACAGAATTTTTGGAAAATTCCCCCTCTAGGGGACACAGGATAGGAAAAAGTTAAATGGTTATTATCATTGGGAAAATAAAAGTTTTCCCCATTGTCATGAACCAATGTATACAGTTTGGTAAAGAGAATTAGCAATGCTGGTAAAAGAGTTAACTTTAATTTTGAAGGTCATCAACCTTTTCTTGTCTGCATATGGCAAGATGGCAAAAAAACAAAAACAAAAAACAACATTCCATTTTAATTTATGACTGAGATACAGGTTATCTTTATGACAGAAAGATATAGGGGGTAATTCACCAAAGAGCGAACTTACCCTGCGATCGTTCGCTTCAGTACGCA
>WMED01015930.1:0-13481 GCA_019650415.1 Pipa parva
TAGAAGATTTAGAAAGAGAGAGGGCAAGGAAAGAAAAGGTGGGGCACAGGAAGAAGGTATGGAGTTTAAGGGAGAATAAGCAAGGGGCTTCCTGGGAGCAAAAAGGGAAATAACTATTATTTATGGGACATTACATGACATTTTTCTTGTTCCAGAATAGGACAAAACAACATCTTAATTGCACATTAAAAGGCTACTATCATGAGAAAAATTACATAGATTGCCATCTGGATTAGTGCAGCAGTTATTACAGTATAAAATCATGTTTTTTTATGACTTTATTTTGTTCTTCTCATTGCTGGTTGTTTCCATCTTTTATAAATTGTCTTTTTGGGGCATTTAATGAAAATGTAATATCTAAAGTTTCACAGTAAACAATGGGCAGAGTGGGTGTCTGTCTACTTATAGAAATAATGGAGACTATTTTTCCAGCTCAGCTACTAAACAGCCAGGGTGGTGTTGGCCTTAAAAAGAGAAACAATTATAAGACAGATCAGGAGTTAAAATGAATAAAGGTGGCATTTTTACAAGGAAAAACCTGCCATTACAAACCAAAATGGGATGTTTTCTGCTGTTACTGGCTCTTTAACCAGGATTTCAAAAATGCTGCACTTGTTAAGTCTCAGACCTGCATGCAGCAGTGTCCCCGTATCTCTCAATCATCATCATAAAGGTACAATTTGCATTTCTGATAGGCTAGCCCTGTTTTGTTACTTTACTTTGACTGTTTAGAAAGACTACCACCACAGGCCATCATTAACCTTCCAAATCTGCCTCAAAACAAATAATACAAGAGCTCACTAATTTGAAGATCAAAAAACCACTTGTCCATTATATAATTGGAATGAAAGGCAAAATGTAGCAGTTCTGAAGAGCACAGTAATTACTAGCTGTTAATTGCTCTCTCGTGGTGGCTCACTTTTAATTAAAAAGAACAGCTCGTCGCAGACCGATAAGCAATAGCAGAGACCACTGGTTTAATCAACAAAGCAAAAAAAAAGGGAAAAAAAAAATCCTGCCTTAGCCAACAACAGCTTGAGAAGTCCTCAGATGTCCAGTTGAGATTAAAAACTGTCTATTTAGTGCCGTCAGATTTTATTTTAACCAAGGAAATGATTATTTGAAGTCTACCAAAGTAAGTGTCCCAATCACATCCCCGCTGGTGCTGTTGGGACTAATCACCACGCTTGTGGTTGTGATCAGTCAAGTAAAGAAATTTTGCTACTTTCCTCTTGACTTCATCATTCTCATTAATTGGCTTGTCTGAGGTGAGCATTTTTTCCAGAACCCTTTAAAGTGTGGAAAGCCCACAAACTGTGCATTTAATTATTATTCATATTTCAAGCCTTTAATGTAAGATTTTTACTATAAAAAGAGCATGATTGGACCGTTTTCTTATCCAGTCGCTTGACTTTTTGGAACTTAGCACTGTACTAAAGCTTGTTTAAACACATCTTCAGCCTGACCTTTGGTGTCTGTCCCTCTTATGTTTGCCAGATACAAATAAACACAGAACAATATGTTTTATGAATTTATGATGTTGCAAAATACATAACAGAAATCAGTGTGTTGTTCCCCTCAGTTAGGAAAATATCAAATGGCAACAATGTAAAATAGCTGCAAAATAGTTTTTACTGCATTGCATCCATTTATGCATGTATATATTATTTACATTGCTTTTTTTTTTTTCATGTGCTTGCTCAACTGGAATTGAAGAGGACCACAGCCTGCACTGGAGCAATGAAGCACATAGGTGATTATTTCAACCCTCCTTCAGCATCACCCACAGTCTAACGAGACTCAGTTTGTCCTTTAATAAACCAATATACTTTTAATCATGAGATTATCATTTAATATGTCAGTCTCCACCAATATTATATAAATTATACACATAACAGAGTGGTTATAATCTTGCATATTTAATTTTGATTTTTCTACATGATAATTTCCCTTTTCCAAAAAGTTGTGCACGCCTGGTTTAGGATACAGTATATTAAGAGTATACAGAAGTTTATGTATGAAGGATTATTTTACCTAAAAATAACAGTAACACCAAAATAAGGAAAATGCCCCAAATACCTTTTTCCTTGCTATGGAACAAATTTATGTTCAATAATATTAAAGTTACGTCCACTTGGTATTGATACGGTTTGCATAGTCTTCATTTCATTTTCATTTCCAATAGTATTTCTGTTTTTTGCCCATAGCTATTTTAACTAAAAGGAATAAAAGGAGCATGTGCACACCAGTGGTGAAAAAGAGGAGGAGTAAATGATGCACTGATTGTGAAAAGAAGACTGAATACTGAAGCAGGAGGCAGCACAGGACATGGATCCATAAGTGTAGGTTGTTAACCTAAACCGACACATCCCTCTTCTGTCTGTAACTTCAGAATTCCACAGAAAAAAAAGTGCATGCATTGTAGTGGAGACAATAATGTACTGCAGCAAAAAATGTCTGCTAAATAAACCTTATATTCTGGGAGAGAACTAAAATGAGTAAGCCAGAAGTATTCCGTGGGAGCCACATTAATACTATTCAACTTCAAAACTTCAAGTGCCTAAATCTAGCCCAGGAGAGAAACGAGTACGTCTACACTACCATGGTCTCTGTATCTCTGTATACGTATATACAGTAGACATTTAACTGCATTCCCAGGGACCCTATCATGAACAGTTTGCTGCACAAAGTGTCCTCTTTTTTTTGCTCTTGCATATGATATACTGTACAGTCAGACAAGTTGTACCTCATACATACAAGGAAAGCAATGACACATAACAATGTGTTTATCAATGCACACTTATCTTGTTGTATTCATTTAAATCATGTACAGCACTGTATCAGCTTGGTTTGCCTGTAACACTATGAGATAACTATGTGACCTTTCACATTTAGATAAAGCTGTCTGTGAAGAAGCTGTTTTCCCCCCTCTCCTCTCCCATCTATTTCCCGTTACTAATTTCCAGTCAACACCTGTCAGAGTAGTCTCGGCTTTCACGGTTTCTCTGTTGGCTCATGTTCCCTTTTTTTCTCAGACTTCTTCTTGGGTTTATCAGAGGAAACACTTGCACTCACAGGGATGGCCTCCACACCGTGACAGATTAATCCACACTGAGTGAACTTCCTTCTTCCAGAGTACACTAATTATTATGAAGGCACTTAAAACACAATGAAAGCTGACATCTGACAGACTGTTTTCTGCCAGCTTGACATTGTCTTACTGTCAGGGCTTGTCAGTTCCCAGCCTTAATTACATCCTGTTTACAAACATTAGGACTGACTTCAGATGAAGACTTAACAAAGGTTGATGAAGGTCAGGGTCATGTTACAAGGATGTTATCTGTCTGTGTTGCCTAACTGATAAACAAGAGTATGCTTGTGCATGAATTAATATGTAGGCTTGATTTCAAAACACTCTTAACTATTCTGAGGTCACTAAAACATTTTATCAGTTTGAAGATATTTATCAGTCTACAGATATACTGGATGTCTGCCATAAAGTAACAATGTGAGCCAACGGAGGTTTATTGCTGGGTATTTTATAGAGGTCTTGTGGACGCCTATTGAAAAGGATTCGATAATTTGATTGCACAACTGTTCTAACAAAGCAGATGCTAGGAATTCATGTACATAAAAAACATAAAACTTGATCAATTAAAGGTAGAAATGTTCCATTTGAAGCACCATTGATGCTTTTCATTTACCATTTTTTATCTGCAGGTGCACAATTATGCCATATTGGGATACTTAATTATATTCTCTTTCTTCCCATTTGCACAAAGAAGTAATTGCAGTTATGTAAAAAATGCCATTATTTGTGCTTTAGGTAACCTCTTGAAAACAAGTGAAACAGAATGAATATATTTTCTATGGGGCCAAAGGTATTTTTGTCTGCAGTAGTTCCATTTTATATTCTAACATGGCTTGCATTTTTATGTTTACTAGATACACACTCAGCTTTTGGATATAATTAGCTACAGAGTTAAACAGATCAAGAACCTGTTTTGTTTCAGCATAATCTACAATGTTGGTTGTACAATGGAGAAAAAAAATTAGATGTTGTAATTTCTAAAAATGATGTTCATGGTTCATTGTTTTTGTTGTGCTAAATTGTATGAATTATGACTCTCTCTGATGTCCCCTACAAGCACAATGTAGGAAGAAAACAATTTCTTGCTAACTGCCATTAAATTCATTACTTTGCCTTTAGTTCTCCTGGTTTGCACATTTTTGTGTATATATTCACAGATATATACATACACACATACACACACTTTACTCTGTGGTATTTGTATATTACAGGTTCAAACTATACTACATATCAGAAGAGTACCTTTAAAAGAAGCACAGGTAAGTACAGGGCAGGAGAGAAGTGCCTAGGTTTTGTCCTTACCTTTTGCTTATTAGCAGGTGTTAAATATAATATAATATAATATAATATAATAATATAATAAGTTCCCATATTACATTGTTTCATGGCTGGGAACAGAAATAGAGAGGTCCATATGAACTATTCCATAACTAGGAGCTGGATCTTAAAAAGTAAGACCTCCCCAAGTGAAGGTTCTCTGATAATGTAAGCCTGTGATAAATGGTGTTTAACAGAACAATAAGGTCACTGACAGTTATAAGTGATACTGTTGAATCGAATGTTGTGTTGCAAAACAAAACACTAAAACATAGGGCATTGCTAAAGGTTTGTTGAACCTGAGGTAAAAATGAGGTCCTTAAGTATTAAACCTACCCTTTTTATCTAGTCCCCTCTTATCCCAGGAAAGTAACTACAGTTTCCCCATCCACCCTGCCTGGGACTGCTGTAAGCCTTCTATAGGTTCTCATTTACTGCACCTGGAATCCCACCTAGATTCCGGTAAGTCAGATTTATTGGTCCAGGAGAGAGCCATGGGGTGTAACATTTTTGGGGTATAGAGCCCTCATTCCAATCCTGCACCAGAATCCAGGCGCTGCTAGTTACACCTCTGCCTTATCCCACCCATGTGATATTGTTCATTAGCCCACACACACTTTTTCTGCATATTGGGGACTACATCCTAAGACCTTAACCTGTAGTAGCTAAAAGTAAGTTTTATTATTTAGATTAAATTACCATTCTACTTTTAAAACTTATTAGCATATTAATTCTAAAGTTGGGCATGTCAACTTTAAAATAACATAAAAGATTCTGTGGTTATTAATACATAGCAGTAGAGCTATAATATTGTTTCCTTTCATCTATATATTCTCCGTAAGAATAATGACAGACTGGTGATGCTTGGTGTTTTATTTCACAGCAGCTGGAGGGTTGCAAGATGGATATCTCTGATCTAATATAAATGTATTTTCTACGGAACTATAGTTCAGGTAAAATATATTAACCACAAAATAATAAAACTGGTTTAACACAGTACAAATCATTCATAAGATTATTCATTTAAAACCATTAGTTTAAAAAGAGCCAATAAAAGTATTGTTTTCTTTACTTTCAGAGGGTGAACAAACTGTAATATGTTGCAGTTCAATCATGTTATGTGATGGCCATAATCTACATTTGAAAGCTTTGCAGTAACTCTTTTTATGTGATATTTTGTTCACATATGTTTTTAGTCCTTTCTCATGTTTTAAATGGCACCCTTCTGTTTTTTCAGTTATTATTAGGTCAGATATTCCTTTCCTAAATGTTTTTCTTTCTAACATATTCTACAAAATGTTGCTGAAGAAGCATAGCTTGTGCAATCCAGAAAGAAACCACATTGGCCTGGAGTCATTGCCAGTCACCAGAACATCTATTGGGAATACTGAATCTACTTACAGCTGATTAGAAAAGTTAAATCCAGGTTGTTTATACTGTTTCTCTGCCAAAATGTTACATAGTGTATATGAGTGGGGAATATACACACAAAATGCATACAGAAAACACTGTCTGCCCACTGATTTCATTAATTATGAACCACAGTTTTTAATTAGCTCATTGTGATTGTATAGAAATCAGGGCCACCAATAAACAGATGGTAAGGCAAGGATTACTAGTAAATTCAAATTATTTACTTAGCAGGCCAGTGACAGCAAAAGTGTAGTGTTGGATAAAATGTTCTATCCAGGTCCCTCACACAAATGGATTCATAAGTTTCTCCTATGACTGCATGCTGTTCTCTTCCATTTATGCATCTTAATCTGAGGGTTCCATCTACTTGCTGATTTCCAAAGATGACCACATAATTCTAAGGCAAAGTAATGGTCTACATACCCTTTTCTCTTCTCGTTATTTCATTCAAGCTCCCAAGGAGGCAAAAAGGTTACTGACCCTGGTAATGAAATATACTTTTTTCCTTGACAATATATGAATTTAACAATTACAGTTATGAGAAAATATCACTATTTAGCCCTTTTCAACAGAATTAAGCTGTGGTTTAGGGAGACTAGAGATCCCCTTTAATGTTGACAAATGTACACAGATGCATCTGGGGGATTCAAACTAGAATGGAGATTGACCCTAGTTTTATTATTTATTATTATATACTGTAACTCATGGGTTGACTTTCCAAAAATAAAAGTGCACAAACTACTTGTAAAATACTTGGTTTACATATATATATATATATATATATATATATATATATATATATATATATATGAATTATTATAACTAGATAAACATCTCATCCTCAAATCCAGTTTCCTGGAATTTCCTGGGGTTTGTGTAATAACCCCAATAACCTTAGAAGTAAAATCCCAAGCATAATATTCTTGGGATAAACCTGGCCCAAACATGCAAATGTGGAAGCCAAACTTGTGCTTATTGTTCACTCCATTGTTACTTTTTTTGAACATAGATAGGGAGATAAGAAGAGGTTTCCCTAGTAGCAGGTTGAAGGAAAGTACTAATTGTTAACACATTAGCTAATTGTTTTGATTAATCCTTAACAGTTTCTGTCTAGTAATCCAAATTTCTTCCGTTCTGGGTAAGGATGCTTTATTGCAACAAGTGCTGTGAAAACATCAGAACAATGCCATTCTAATCTGCAAGATCTGTTCATCTGAAAAACAAGCTCTTGAAGTACAGACATCCTTCTCGCAAAAATGTCCAGTGTATTCGCCCAGCCTCTCTCTCAACTCTGTGTCATCTGCTGTTATCATTAATGATCTGTTTTTATTTAAAAAAAAAAAAAAGTGCTCTTTGGAAAAATGATCAGAAGCCAACCATAATAAAGTTAATGAAACCCATCATTGTCTCCTGACATACTGCACTTTGTGGAAACCAAGATAATGAGTGTACTTAACTAACCCTTCCATGAAAACAATTTCTACATGATCAGATCTAGATATTTATGATGTATGTAGAGATTAGATAAGGAATGTCAAACATTTTATTCTCTCTCGCAGTTCATTTTAGCTGCATCCCCTAAATTCTTAACCAATGGCAGGAAGACTCGGACAATCACGCCCTTAGAAGTGTTGATATTATAACTGATTATTCTGGTAATAGATAAAACTGTCCCAACTGTTTGCACGTTTACTAACAGTCTGTATAAATAAGCCACATATATGCCAAATTTCCATGTGTCATTAGTAAAAAAAATTCTGATCAGCAAATACATTACCTTTCCACAGTACTACTAAATTACACACAAACTATTCCTTATAGAAGTTCCTGCAATATGTTATGGGAAAAATATATTATTTTTAAAGAAGAACTAAAAATACCTACACACTAATACATATACCTATATAAGCAGTACACCTATCTGCCTCCTAAAAGGTGGTATTAAAAAATCCAAAATCACTCTGTAGTCTCTGCACTGTCCCACTGAAATTTGCACAGCTCTGCACACTGAGGACAGCCATTTTGAATACATTAAGCATGCTAATCCTGACCTGTGACATCACTGCAGAAGTTCTGGCAGGAAGCTACAGCGTATCAGCTTCACACTGCCTGTAATTGCTACACTCTGCCAGTAGTTTCAGTTTCAGAAGTGGTAAAGGGCTTACAGCAGCAGCAAACAAGAAAAACTTTTTATTATCATTTTCTAAATAGGTAAATTACTCTTAACTTAAAAGGGACATCTTTTTTTAATGATAGCCTAATATAAAAAATTATAATAGAACTAAGCTGCTGATGTATAGAATAAAGATTAATTAAAAATATAACCATGAATATTTATTTTTGTAAAATGAGGATGCATTTATTTAGGTGCACTTTATTGTGTTTGCTGTGCAAATGGGTTTGAAGAAGGTGTGAGAATGAATCTCAGTGCAAGTGTCAAAATGCCTGTCACTGAAGGTGTGGGAATGAATCCCAGTGCAGGTGTTAAAATCTCTGTCGATGTGGGAATGAATCTCAGTGCAGGTGTCAGAATGCCTGTCGCCGAAGGTGTGTGAATGAATCCCAGTGCAAGTGTCAAAATGCCTGTCACTGAAGATGAGGGAATGAATCCCAGTGCAGGTGTCAGAATGCCTGTCGCTGAAGGTGGGTGAAATGAATACCAATGTAATACACATATTGTTGAGCACTTTAATAGCACCCTCGCTCTGCCCCTGCCCCATCCTGCACAGATATGTTTAACTATAGTTGATAAAACTTGGTTTTAGCAACTGAAGAATCTTTTATTTTCTGAAAAATTCTACAGTGTATGGACTGGGTAACACTTTGCCTTAAAGTGCACCTGTCACCCCAAAACTAATACTAATTTAGGTTGTACTAATGAAATAAATATTTTTGTAAATATATATATGTATTTTTAAAAAACGTACTTTTAAACAGAATTTCTCTCTGACATCTTCCCTGTCAGCCTGCCTTTCCTTTCGCAAGTGTCAGGTGGGCAGGGCTAAATAATAATTGCCATTACAGTTCCTCCAATCAAATCCCTTAAATCATGATCTAGCAGGGACCTTATTGGAGGAGCTATAATGTCAATCATTCTCATCCGACCCAGGATGGAAAAGGCAGGCTGACAGGGAAGATGACACAGAGAAATGCTGTTTAAAGGTACATCTTTAAAAATATTTATGAAACGTTTATTTCATCAGTATAACCTAAATTGGCATTAGTGTTTTGAGGTGACAAGCGCACTTTACTTTGTGGAATAAACCAATCCATACCCCTACCATTGTTTACGTTTAAACAATAGATAATTTATAGTAATATTCAACAGTCCTACAACAGTATTTTTTTAAAATAAATTTGGTAAAATCCAGATGCATGGATAGATTTGAATTAATGCGTCTGTGCTGAAATATGGGGCTTTTAACTTTGATAAATGTTTAATATAAGGAATATTGTTTTAGTTTATGACTGAAATTTATTTAACTCGGAAAGACCGCTCTCGGGGGGAAATTCAGCAATGTGCGAAGTGAGCTCCGGATCCTTCGCATCACTTCGCACATGTTGTTATGCGCTCGCTGATGTCCTGCACACAGACATCAGCAAAAGCTTTAAAGGTATTCCAGTCTCGGTGAGGCGACTGTCTCGGCGAGGAGACTGGAATGAGGCGTTGCTTTACCTTTACTGATGCAGTTATATTTTATATCATATGATTCATTCACACGGAATGAGTGGTCAGATCCTATTTTTAATATCACACAACCAGCTGTGATAAGTAACCGCAATTGGTCATTTATGTCTCTAGTGCAACAGAACTGTGTCTAGGTGCAACATAGAACAAAACTAAGAAATCAGTTAAAAAATATGTGTAATGATTTGCAGACAGTGGTTTAGGAGTAAACTCAAACTATTATATGGAGGGTCTCTTATGGACGGTTTGGTAATGGCCCTATAATGTAATTCATATCATAGCACCAAACTAAATCTGTAAATATTGGCATTGGGCATAAGCAGCTAGCCTTTTTTCCCTGCCATATACAGCAATCTGATTCTAGTAAATCACATTTTTTGTGAAACATATGTTTGCAAAATGTTGGGAATAAAAATTTAATTAAGATTCCTTTGCTGTGTTTAAAAAAAAAAAAATCATATTTTATGGACCAATTTAAGAAAAAATACTATAATGCAATACTTCTTTGATTTACAGTTTAATTATTTAACAAGAAACAATCAGACATAATTTTACCCGTAGCGCGAAAGAAAATGAAGTAAGCAATGCGCATAAAAATGTTGAGCAATAACAAAAATAAATAAACAAATTTTGGCATTTCAAACCAAGTTGCACATCTCAATTTCATTTTTTTTTTTTTTTTTTTGTCAACATGTTCATGCAGTAATTTACCATAATAAAATATTCCTTACTAGCAGTGCTACCTGGTATGATTCAGTGCATTGAATGCAGCAATGAATGATTTTGCCACTCAGAGCAAATCAGAAAGTCACTCGGAATGCCTTATTTTCCTGCTCGAATAAACAATGACAAGGCGTTCAAGAGAATTTTTCTTCCCTTCCTATTATAGGGCTTTTTAAGGAAACATTTGAAATATAAAACAATAACAAATTGAACTAAAGCACAAATACCTTAGTTCACATATTTTGATTTGAATCTGTGGAACATTAGACCCTTCTCAGTAGCAAATGCCCCTGGAAGGTTAGGAAAACTAAAAAGTACACCCTAGTGATGCATCAAAGTTGGCAATGTTATAGATATTGCTTGTATTCTTTCCAAATATCTTTCTAAATGTTAATGCAGATGGATATAGGGAATGCACTACATCTGGAGGACTCTTGAAGCTTGGTTAAAATTTTCTACAAAGAACATTATCATAATTATCAAAGGTTTCACCAATTCAGGGACCAAGGATCATACATAAAATTGTCCACCAAACGTTTCCTTCTTCATGCTTTTTCAGCCTAGCTTGTATCAGTAGGTAAAATAATATTTGCAGCTACCAACAGCAGGGAGTAAGGTTGCATAGAATCAAATGAAGCAACAGAAAACAAATAAGGCATGTATTTAAAAAAACATGCTCCAAATAGAATTTACAATGATATGTTTTACTTGAACTTTTGCTTAATAAAAAAAAAGTTTCCATTTTGGCACAAGTGATGAAGAAAAAGCTTTATGCACTCAGATAATCTTCAGAGCACTCGGTTCAATACAATGCACTAGGTTATCCATTTTTCGCAACATTTAATACATAACTGATATACTGTATTTATCACATTATAAGGTATTTTACAAGTATTTTTTTCCAGACACTGGCCATCACCCTGCTATCACTCACTCCTGCTAAAATCATTTACCAAACTATAAGAATATTCACACTTGGGGACAAAATTTATTAAACGTGGAAAAGCCGTTTAGGCTTTTCTGAGTTTAAATTGGGAGAACGCCCCATTAAACCTACACCCCATTAAACCTACACCCCATACTATATAGCTACCTTTCCATGGATATATTCAATAGAAAAAGTTTTTCATGGCAAGTAACGATCGCAACAAATCTCGCGATACTTACAGTGAGAAACTTCAGGGTGTTCACCCAATTATAAAACTCAGAAAAGCGAAAACGAGCATTTCCGAGTTTAATACATTTCATCTTTAGTCTAGAGAGCAACAATATACTAAAGTTACTGACATCCTTATATATATTCATTCCTTCCTTATTATCTAGACCACATATGTTTGGCGTTTTGCAAAAAAAACTCACTTTTAAACAGACCTTCACACTAATTGTTGTTCATTCCATTAGCCAATTTATTTGGCCTTTTTAATATAGTCAACACTATTGCTTCTGGTTAATGTTCACCTCCACTGAATAATATTTACAACAGATAGTTAAAACTAATAGTTTTAAAGAATCTTTGTTTTTTTTTTTTTGGTCACACTAATACATGTGTGGCCACTTTAATGTAAATCTGTGATGTTCAAACCATTTTTAGATGTTAATCCTTTCTCATTTCACAGCTGCCTGCACAAGGATGCAGGGAAATCTACTGCAGCAGCATTTAAAGGGTTTCACATTGGGCAACCCTGGGGCAAATAAATCTTTCTTCATTTAAGCCTAGAATGCCACGCTCATTTTTTATGTTTGCTTGTAAAAGTGTGTAATTTAATACAAGAATTGACAGAAAGTAACCCAGATGCAGATGTACATTTTCAATCCAAAACTTCCTTCTCATGTCACCAAAATATATTCCTATTATCCATTTATGTATGTATGTATATAGCACATATTATACTTTGGGTCATTATCCCCAATTAAACTTTTTCTTAAGCCTGTATTCTAAGAACTATGGATAATGAAATCAAGTTAGACGTATTCCATACTCAATACATTTTATCTCCATTCACCTTCATTGCCCAATAGATTTAATCAAGGGGTTTAGGTATTTAAGAACTTACAAATTATTGTGAGGCACAGGGGATGAAGGAATAAGTGAAAATGACACAAAACCTGTCAAATATAAAAGTTTGAGAAAGGCTGTTTAAACGGTTTTGTTTTTATATTCTCCATTTACACATTCTGTAGTTAATAAAAGTGAGGCTCCACCATCATTTTTGATTAAAACATACTATTAAGGCAGAGATATGAAAGTCGTTGGCTCAGTAAAGACTAACAAATTTTGGAAGGTGATTAACTTATTCCTGCACCAGCCTACCGGGTATACACTGCTAATTGTCCACCATTTGCTAGAGAGGTAAGACTCCCTGAAGTAATGTTATGGTAAGGTTTCTGGACAAGCAATATATAAAAAGCCTGAGCAGATGATATCAGTAAATGTTGCTGAATAAATAACAATTGCAAGACCGCGAGTTTACTATTAACCACAAGTTATATTGATATTTGATATCAGGATAGTTCCAGTTTAATGGAATGATGGACCCTATTAGGTATATAGAGACATTAACAAGCCCACCAATTTTCCCTCAGATACACAGCTGATGAGACAGTGACTTAACGCCTTGAATTCTACTTGTACTCTAGTCTAGTGGATTTCATTTGTAAAACAACTGGATCATAGTGTTTATCAGATTTCAGCTGGTCAGATTATTTAATTAAGGGGTCAAGTGACCATGATATTCATATGTGTAATGTATATATTTATAACAACTCTGAAACTTACTTACTGATTTTACATATGTTTTCACTTTATTGGTAAGTAAAGTATCCAAAAATCCAAGTAACCAGCAACAAAGTATCAACTAAACAAGTAATCAGGATCTAAATCAGTGGTTCTCAAACTGTGGGTCGCCTGTCGGTGACGTCAGCGCCAGGGATCGCGGCCTGATAAAGGTTGATCTAAATCAGGGGTCTCAAACTCGTGGCCCATGGGCCATTTGTGGCCCTCAAGATGCTAGTTTGCGGCCCTCGGTCCAGCTCTGGATCTGGCACAGAGGGAGTCCTGGCTGACTCCCTCCGTGCAAAGAGGAGGGCTCCTGTGACCCGATCGGTCACAGGAGCCAATAGGAACCCAGAAGCGCATGTGATCAGTGCTTTCAGGTTCCTTCTCCTGTAATGTGCTGCCGGCAGCGGCAGCCAAAGCATGTGCTGCCGGCAGCGGCAGCAAAAGCACGCGCTGCCGAACTCTGCCAGGGG
>WMED01015931.1:0-13480 GCA_019650415.1 Pipa parva
TGTTTTTATTTACGATTTACACAACGTGCCAACTTTTCTGATTTTGGGGTTTGTACTAGGTTTTGTTTCTAGAAAATATTGCAGGTTTTGTAATGATTAACTTAAAATAATAAAACATAATAGTGTGTTCTTAAAAATAACATATTCTAATCAAACATACAAGTATTTACCGTAGGTATTTAGATATTTTTTTGCATCTAAATGGAAAGTCAAACCAGAATTCTGTATTGTTTGGGGAGTTGGTCAGTGTTGTAGCTGTTAAGGTGGGGGTTTGTTCACAATGGCGTATTTTACTCAAAAGATTTCCACCTGAAAAAAACATTGAAAGTAATGATTATTGGGCTGTGCATTGTCACACTAGCATTTCATACAGAGGAATATGCACTCTTAAAAACACAGAGGAGAATTCACCAGTGTGAATCCTGCCTAAAGAAGCTGGGGGTAGGTCTGTGGTTAGTACTGCTGCCTTGCAGTGCTGGGCCCTGGATTTATTTCCACCCAAAGGATTGCAGTGGTGCACAGAGCAGAAGAGATTGGTTTAGTGTTAAGAGCAGGAAGCAGCACTGTAGCCTAAAAACTCCTATTGGTATTTCCCCTATTCCCCCATATAAATCATCCCTCGTCCTAACAAGCTTTAGTTCTCTTTTAAATATCCATTATTTTATATATAAGTTTGGGGGCTTATTAACTAAACTGTAAGTTAAACAGTTATTGAATTTTATGCAACATTTTTAGATCATAATTTGTGTTATTTTTTTCTCTTAGGTCGTATCAGGTGGTGTTGCAAGCAATGGATACATTAGAAAAATTCTTCAGAAAGTAACTAATGAAACAGATATGACTTTATTGTGCCCCCCACCAAAGCTGTGCACAGACAATGGCATTATGATAGCCTGGTAAGGATATAGAGGCGCCTGATAATGAGTTCCAATCCATGGGTTATGCTTGATCTGAGAAGTTTTGCAATATGTGTCTCATTTATCACCTTTGAATGCCATCTTCTATGCATCAACACTGTTTTGCTGTATTAGCACTTTTACACTTACCTGTAACTGCTGGTAAAGAGGAGGGACAGTATGCTCCTAGTCACAGTTGATGAATGTAAATATCTGGTAATGTGAGAATATGATACTATACATTATTCCTTAATTTGTGTTACAGTTATTCTGCTTTTTCATTGTCTGTTTAGGAATGGGGTTGAGAAATTACGGGCAGGTATTGATGTTCTACCTAATGCAGATGACATCTGCTATGAACCAAGGTAACTGTGTAGGCTAATTATTTCACTAAAAAAAAGTATATTCTTTGTACTGGTTTATATTCTCCACTTCATACAGATAGAGAAAACAGGTTATACATATGATTCCACTTTTAGTTTGTAAAGACCTGTATTAACATAGTCTGCTCTAAGAATTACATGTCATCAATTTCCCATTTTATATATTCCATTGGACGAATTTAAGTAACAGAGAATTTGTTAAATTTTGCAGATTTTTTAAGGAAGTCCAAACAGTACATTATAGGATTTATTTTAGGCCCTTGTCATGCTTCCAATACTATTCCATTTACATTTGTGTAATTGGTAGTGCAATGATAATTACAGTCTAGTACTAGTGATGGGGGGTTTATGTGCATGCCTTTACCCTGTATTGCCTACAGCTGTAATTTTAGAATTAGCAGAATGTGACCCTGCTACAAAAGAAACATTTGGAAAGACAAAATGCCTATATAATCTATATCTGATTGATAAAGAGCTCTGTCAATTTAGAAAATGGGGGTGGGGGTGTCAATAGACTTGATGAATATTTTCAGATGGTGTTAGTGTTTCATCAGTGAAGAAAAATTAAAAGTTGCATTAAAATAAGACTGTAATCATCAGTGGGGAACATAGGCATATCAATATCTTTCTCTATCATAACAAATGTATTTCCCTAATATATATACTATATATATATATATATATATATATATATAAACATATTTTAAGTGATCAACTTTTTTTTGTAGAGCTCCTCTTGGAATAGATATTTCAGAAGACGTCAGGAAATCTGCCATTAAGGTGCCACCTCTAAAAGAGAATATTGCCTAAATATTTTGCTTCATGGCTGCTAACTTCCTGGAAAGCCATCAAACTGCTCTTATAACAGGATTGCCATTGACATAGTTAAAATTTGATCCATCATTAGTCAATTAAAAGTGATGTTGCACAATACCAAAAAATTGTTCATCTAAGGGGTTAACAAGTTCAGGTTGACCCAGTTGCACTGCATACTAGCCCATTCATGAAACTTCACACTGCTCATTACCATAGCAGGTTGCTCATTAAGTGTACAGGCTCTCTTTCTGAAAGCCACAAATGTTAATAGTATACCAGTGGTGGAGTGGGAACATTCTCCCTTCCTGCTTTCATATTTACATCGCTGGCAGCAGTTCTCATTCTCTACTACACTGAGACTAAAAATCCCTGCAGGGGGCTTATTCATTAAAGTCCAAACAGTCATGTAAAGGTCCAAATTCACATTCATTCACCACTTCCCAATCTTCTGCTATTCAGAAAACTCTGCAATGTGGCGAATTCAAGACCAATTCGGACACTTACAACAGTCACAGACTTACAGAGCTGTTCACATCACTGTCCATGTATGTGCACAGGTAATTCAGCTATTCATTCAAGCTTCAGAGTCTGTCAAAGTAGTGTATTTGGCAAGGTGTATAGTGTTGCATTTGCCAGTTTCACTTTGCCAGATCAAAGTGGCGAATTAGGGGGCTGCTACTGTCCGACTCACTATGTTGTGCTACGCAATAGATGGCATCTGACACCGCTCCCTTCTTCACTATGGGAATCCTCTACTTAGTGAATAAGGAGTAGAGAATTCATGACTATCTACATGGACAGTTTAATGTAATCATGCCAGTATCCCTGACCTCAGCTGTATGTCTTCCAAATAAACAGCCTGGGTGTTTTTCTGTTATATTTTCCAGCATTATCTGTTTTGTACCATTGCCTGATCTGTGTTCTCTGCTAACCTTTGACCTTGTTCCACCATCATTACTGTGGGTGTTGGAGCCAATCTGTTTTTTCTTTTTTATTAATAACGAATTTAATATCGACTTTCATCTAGAAAAACTGCACAGCAATCGTAAGAGATCATCACAGAGTATTTTGTTTACCCAGATTTGACAAGTTTTGCAACACTACATTCAATAATACTTGCAGCCTTTAAGGTGCAGAAAGATGTTGGATTGTTCTAGGAGAATTATTTTGTTGCTACCATGCATAACTCAGATTATAAAGTCATGTGCTATAGATAATAAATAAGGTCAAATATTTTGTTATGCTTTCTTTTTATTCTGCTGAAAAGGATTTAAATTGCCCAGATGTGCAGTTTTAGGTCTGGTAGAAGGCTTAACTGGAGGTAATAGATTTGTTCTCCTGAGATCGTGGGGAATAAAACTTCTAGAGTTCAGTGTTGTATGAGCAAGAGCAGATTTTGATCGCAGATTTTCTGGATGGGGACAATCTTCTGTTTTATTATCTTGTCTCGCTAAAGAAAAGTACACAATTACTATTGTGTAATATATATTTTATATTATATTGGTCACAACATACTGTAAATATTACATTACATTTTCTCAACATACAATGCAAATTAGTTCATTTGGCCACAGGAACAATATATTAATAGCATGATCCTTATTTAAATATTGTATAGTCAATGGATTATGGGGGTTATTCACTAAAGTCCGAATTCTTGCGTATAGGTGCGAATTCGCAGGATAAAGACAGTCGCAATAGGCTGCTACTGTCACAGTCGCATCATTATAATAAGAATATTGTCGCAGTCGCGACTTTATTATGGGAAAATTGTCGCAATATTAACATTAAAAAAATTGTCGTGACTTTACAATGGGGAAATTGTCACGGATTTGCCATGGGAATCTGCTGTTTGTGAATTCGACAGTCGAATTTGTACCTTAGTGAATAACCCCATTATATCTTAATTGTTTGATGCCAAAAATTCTTTAATCTCATTTTGTTTTATATGAACAATAGGATTCTGATTGCTGAGTAATACATACTTTTTATGTTAGTTAATAAATTTGTTTCAAGAATCTTGAGTTATTGTTATATTCTTTGTAGGAATTTGTTTGTGTTGCTAAGCTAAATAGGGTTTAAACAATTCTTCTCAAGGCATTCAAGCTTATTAAGAGAAAATATAAATACTTAGCCGTGAAAAGATTATTTGCTTAATTGTACCAGCCTAGATAGTGTTGACCTTATGGCAGTAAACATCAGCATCTTTAAAATAGCCTTTGAAACACTTCATGTTTGTTTTTTCCCCCTCTGGATTACAAGTTAGATTGAACAAAAGAAGCATCAACTTGTAGTAGGATTTCTACCTAGTGCATTTTTGAACAAATAAAACAGATAAAATGTTTCTAAAATTCCTACATTAGGGATGGTTGGTAATTAGGCAGCAGGCTTTACTGTTACCGATACAAAATACGATTGAACTAACTTCATATTAGTCCTGTAGCATAGGCTTTCATAGATGTTTTATTTGAAATATGCTAGAGCAGCATGAACAGAAAATTTTAGTTAGCAACCATTTGTTTCCAAATATATGTAATGTTGCAATCCTGTAGAGGTGGCATGCATGCTATCCACTCAGTCAACCTGTCTGCAACTTATTTGTTCTAAGCATACATAATGTTGTCTTACATCATAGGGGTTTCCTGGCCAGTGGTGACCAACAACTTAATATATCTTTAAAGAAGAACTTAAGTGCTCATATGTCTAGGGGTGAGGAAGCCTGGGTTGTCTAAATATAGTTGCTGATCCATGTCTTTTGTCCCCTGCTGTCTTTTACTTGCTTCAATCCACTATTCATGGTTCTAGTTCCACTGTTACAATCCACCATCACTTCCTGTCTTCTCTCTCCGGTACATACAATGCCCAGAAGCAGTATTGAGACCTAATACTGCCTCTGTACTTGCTTGTATCAGTGATGATGGAGAGGAGACAGACCTGTAGAAGGATTATGATGCTGAAACCTACAGATTGAAGATCAGCTGAAGCAAGAAGGAAGAGGCAGCTGGGGACAAATGACATTGATAGGTAAGTATATTTAAACCACCCAGGCTTCCTCACCCCTAAACATGAGTGTTTTAGTTCTTCTTTAAATGAGAATAGTATTTATTATTCTAATATTCAAACTCCGTTAACTATCTCCCTATGTATTTCTTTCTTTGGGATATACAGTATGTGTAAATATATCTTGGCAGGAAGTAACATTCTGAAGATATTACTTGGCTTCCTTTATAAGGATCATGTATAGTGCCTGATTAATTGCCAGGAGGTAATATGGTGTATTATGCAAGTTGTAAATTGTTTGATAATATTTAAGCAAAACTGACTGGAAGGAGCCTTGTAGATTGTGTGATAATTAAGTGTCCTTCTTTCAGCCGCAGGGTATCAGTACTTACCTGGAGGGGTACCCTTTCAAAGGTATTAAAATAATACACTATACACAGAACCACAAGTTTTTGAAGCTGACATAGTTGGCCACACACAAGGAGAAGTGGAGACTTTAAAAGTTAATATTAGAAACACAGATGTTCTTAGTCATATATATATATATATATATATATATATATATACAGTATATATATATATTTTTTTTTTATATAATAAACTATTCTGTATCAGATATTTAGAAATAAAAATGAAGGTTCTAGGCTGAAAACTATTCTTCACGAAACAGTACCATACCTTTAAAGGAAGTAGATTTCACAGGAGGTCCTCCGTGTATCTCTAAACTAGAAGGCAAAAATGAAAAAGTTCACTACTTAAGGTACAAATGAGGAGTAAATCTGATGTGTAAGCCTATTTCTGTTCTGTAATCACTCAAAATTGCATTTTCTGCAAGATATAAAAGCGCACATATAACAAATCCCTAGTGCAATCCTTATGCCACTTCCAATGTGAAAAAATGAAAACATATAACACCAAAAACTTGTGAGAAACCCTATAGCCTGGATACTTACCAGGACCACTTTAAAGGTTTTGAATATCAGAACAATTTGTTTTCTTCAGCTCCACATTTCACTTTAATTGGATTGCATAATAAAAATGTTTACTAATATAGTTAGTTATGTGAGCATAGCAAATAATTGTTCCTCCTGTGTAGTGGTACACAGCGCTTCTGTGTTTTCTTCCTACTCGGATGGATGCGGCATTCTTTCGCCAATGACATGCGAATCTCACAAGTTTTTTGTGCTGTATACATTTTCATTTTTTCACATCGGAAGTGGCTGATCTGTGGAGGATGAATCATTTTTAATATACAGGACTACACTAGGGATATATATTCTGTGCACTTCTATATCTTGCAGAAAATACATTTACTTCTTGGCATTCTTACCAATTTGTACTTAAAGGGAGGATATATATCCACATTGCATGTGATTTATTCCCTTGTACAAAAGTTCTCCCATTTCTGTCTGTATTTAGGAGGACTTAAGGGGTTATTGACTTAGTCCAGTAAAAAATGTATCACCAAGCATTGCAATACTCATTTTTCTTGCATCTGTAGAGTAACACCTTATCCTACCTTTTATATATACACACACACACACACACACACACCTTAAGGAAGGCAGTCCAATTTGCATCTGCATTTTAAATTCTTCTGTGAAATTCTTAGATATTTTGGCATCTGGACTAAGATTGCTGATCAGCGTATTGTACAGATTGGGTCGATTCCGACATTCTACTAACAAATGGCGATGAGCAGTGCGGTTGAATGATAAATATCCTAATGCATTGGCACAAGCTATACGACCCTACAGCAGGAAATAAAAATGAGAAAATGAAGTGACTAAGAAACAAATTTTTCTTCAATATCTTACACTGATAATCTATAACATTAAAACCACCAGCTTGAAATTGTGTAACTCCCCCTCGTGCAGCCCCAAAAGCTTTGATTCATCAAGGCATGAACTTCACAAGACTTGTGAAGGTGTCCTTATCTAGCACCAAGACACTAGCAGCAGATCCTATAAGTTGTGAGATGGTGGTGATCAGATTTGCCATCAATGAGCTTTTAGAACCCATGACTGTCACCAATTTCCCACGTTTAAATAAAGAACAGCCAGTTTCAGGGTTGACACCCTACCTAACAAAGGGGTTGCCTCCAAAACATTGTTTCTTTTTGCACTATTTGCCAATGAATTGGGAGTTCCCATGCAATATACAGTGGAGATGGCTGTTGTTTCTTTCTGCATGGGATACTAACACTGGTAGCCTTGTTGGCTCTTGTGGAATCTATTAAAGTAAAGTTGACTGGCCACACAGTTTGTTACTGAAACCTGTTGCCTGCTTACCAGCTGTCAGCACTAACCACTGCATCCTTGGAAACCCCGACATAAAATGTGCTATTTTATCACAATTTTACCCCATATTTCCTCTGATCCTTACACTTGCCAATTTTTCCTGCTTCCAACACATCATATTCAAGAGATGTTTACTTCCTGCTTAAAGTATAATACACCTTCTTCCTGTAACTCTATTTTATCTAACTATACTATTTCAAACCAAACATTGGAGACAAGATACCTTTTGCTGTCACAAGACTCATTATGGTAAATTTGTGTCTTTTTTTTTTTTTTTACCTTAACCCTATATGATATACTTCCCTCAAATATAACAATAATACTTATTGAAACCTTGATATAGTTAAAAATCAAATAATTAATTATGTAAGAGTCTCTTACCTCTTCATCTGCATTGAGCAAATGATTACAAAGGCACTCAACAGTTCCTAGTGTTGTAATTGCTTGAGGAACCCCTGACCTTGTATGGGCTACACTGGCAAGCAGCTCTCCTAAATGCAATGAAAATAAAATGAAAGAACCTTGAAAGGTACTTACCCTCACCATTATCTTCAGCAGATAGGCCGCCTCCCAAGCAGCCTAAACTGCCAGTATATAATTAATCAATACCATTCTCCGGTAAACACTGTAGTTTATGATGATGTCACATATGCCAAAATGTTAATTCATGGGCTATGCAGAGTAATGACTGCTGTATTATTGAATAGCAAAAATGACTGTGGGACCTTACTAAACACCCAGCATTGCTATTCAAACACAACTATCCTGCAGTGTTAACCAAACTAAAAAAAGAAGCCAAGTCACTTAAAATGAACTACATATCATGGCTGGGTAGAATTTCATCCTTGAAAATGATACACCTCCCCAAAATATTATATGTTTTAAGGAACATCCCAATAATACTACCTAAACAATATGCACAGGACTTACAAAAATTTATATCAAACTTCATTTGGACACTTAAAGTGAAAAGAATATCCAGCAACACCCTCCATCGCCCCAGAATAAAGGGAGGTCTGGCGGTACCAAATATTACATGGTACCAACAAGCAATAGTACTAGAACAAGTAAAGAAAATACATGACAAAGACTCAGACAAAAAATGAACATAAATAGAAATACAGTCATGCGGACATTTGGAACTAATGTACATGCTCTGGGACAATATCAAACACAAACATCACACTTCAACAAATACCCTCTATTTAACTGGAGAAACTATTACAGCATGGAGGAAACTGAAAGGAAATATACCCCTAAGCTCACCTATTAGCCCACTGTTACCAATAGCAGCCCTAACACACTATATTCCAAACACAAATTACGGGACATGGGTGGAGAAAGGAATCACACAAATAAATCACTTAATAAAGAATAAGCATCTAAAATCATTTATGCAACTACAAAATTAATACACACTGCACAAATCTGAGTTTTTCAAATATCTCCAACTTAGACACTTTATAAACGACAACATACCCAAATTGGAAATTCCACCTCCTATAGTTATGGAAAAACTATTCCTAAGGAATACATATCTGCCAAAAGCTATCTCCTTTTTTTTATAAAATGTTAGCCACTCCTCCACAGTCAAGTAAAACCACACACATGGAGAAATGGGAAAAGATATTTGCAATAACAATCTCAACTGAGGACTGGGAAAAAGCATATAAAAGACTAACTAAAGCTACCAAATGCTAAAATCATATAGAGACATATACCAAAATTCTTCAGCACTGGTATTATACTCCCACAAGATTAACCCAACCACATCACCACTGTGCTGGCGAAACTGTGGAGGACTTGGCACACTTAAACATATACTGTATGATTGTCCACAGGTCAAATGTTTTTGGAACAAAGTACTAAAGGTGTACCATAAAATAACTGATAATAAGGTACCCCTAGAGCCCTAACTTATACTGCTAGGCATCCACAACTCGCCTTATGGCAATCCCCTGAATGTGACTTTACCACACCTACTGATAGCAGGGAGAATCCAATTGCTTCGCAACTGGAAAATCACCAGAATCCCAACAATACAACAGGTGATTAAAGAAGTGGACACCAACCTACACTATGAAGCAGCAGCGGCACTAGCACACCACAGCATAGAATCGTCAATTACAAACTGGACATTGTGGCACCTCAGTGACAAAAGCATTGAGGAATAAAGGCTTGTATACCCAAGGCAATAATAGATAGGAAAATGGCAGAACAGCGGACTATGCAATGCAAACCCCATGATCCTCCTCTACCACTCCCCCGCCTTATCTAACATCTACACCAGAAATCCTCCCTCACCCCTTTTTTTTTTTTCTTCTTCTCACTATTACCACTGAAATACCCTTTTCCCCTCTTTCCCCATGTGGTAAACCCCTCCCCCTTTCCCCAACAAAAAAGAGGTTGAAAATGATTTAAAAGATTTATTTCCTTAATTCAATATAAAAGTTTAGATGACTCAATTCCAAAAGTTGTAACTGTTGTAAATAATGCAAAAGAGCCAAATAAAAATATTATTGAAGAAAAAAATGACTGTGGGACTTGGCTCCAGGCTTCAGTTTCCATTTATAGAAAAGTTGGTCTGCTGCCATTGTCACAAACTCCATTAGGTTGTCAGCCTGGATATACAGTATCAGTAGGATGACTGAAATGAGCCTAGAGCTAGTGTGGTGGGATTTGCCTAAGTCTTTGATAATCAAACCCAAGTAGATACAAATGCATCACAGCACTAACATTTTACATATCAGACCTGTGCTGCTTCAACATTTTTATTGATTGGTTTGGGTTCAATAAAGTGCTTGACTGAAGAGTCATGTGTCTGCTAAAGATGGCTATGTTTCAGTACAGTGGCTGGTGAATGGCTTCCATAATGTAGGATTTGAAGCTGCATGTAGGAATAGACCAGCTCTCAAAGTTTGACATTTAAACTGTATAAATGATGGGAAACTAAGCAGGCTTGTGATCATTGTGCAGTGCATTTCCTTAAACCTGAAAGAAACCATTTTCTGATTCAGTGAACTACTTTTTGACTTTACACCTCTATTCTGTATTCCACTTGCTTTCCCTGTGTAGATCAGCTGCTTTATTCCATGCAAAGCAAGCTCAACCAAGCAACCAAACTTCAAAGACTTAAACCCTCTCCGCAAAAAAAATCCTATTAGAACTTCCATTTACTAGATTATCATTTTAAATTAACTCCCTAAAAAGCTATATGACTTTTTTCTCCATACAATGTTTCACTTTGATATTCTTTTTCTATCAAATACATATGTCACATACACCCCTTCCCATTTGAAAAAAATGACGTGGTTCCAAAATGATTGCTTACAAAATGGCTGGTGGTTTGGACACTGCCCAGTTTTGTCCACTTCTCTTTTATCAACATGCCACACACAGGGTGGTGTTCCCAATCACTGTTTTCCATTCATTCAGGTGTCTCCATAACTTTGGACCTCCTTGTATACTCCTTTATACTATTAATTTTACATTTTGGTTATACAAATCAATTTTCATTTATAATTCATTCACATAATTTGACTTATTACCTGTCAATGTAAGTGTGGCAGGATTCTTTGATTTTAAGAGCTCTGTTAGTACTGCCACACCCTTGGCAGAAAGAGAAACTTGATCCATGTCAACAATAACTTTGGCTAAAATAATAATCTAAAATAAAAGATAGGTAGAAAAGATTGTCAGAAAACATTTTGAAACGGTCATTAATACATGTGAAAATTTATTTCATATACTCTGAAGGTAATTTTGTATGCGCCGTGGCTTTTTAGAATGACAAACAACAACAAAAAAAAAGGTGTAACTTAAATGGCAGACCACTCCATAGTATTAATGTCTCAACTAGATCAGTGGAGCACATGTTCCTCAAGTAAGGAATCATTCATTCAAAAAGTATATACAGTATATTGATTATATATTTACTTTTTCATAAATACAAAGAAAAGGGTTTGGGAAATAAAGCAGCTGAATCTATTCTTATGATAAGGTTACTGGATATGCTTAAAAAACTGGGGACAGTTATAAACAATGCATTTACTAATATTTTTGTCAGCACTCATCTGTTTTCTATAAGATTTAGGAAACATCATAGCTATGAGATGTGCAGTCTTTAATTGCTAATTTTAATAAAACTGCTAATCATATAAATGGAATGTTATTTGTGACATCCTGAGGATCATGTTCTTGTCAACTCTACCTGCCTCTTCACACTGTAATACTGGTTGCCTTTGTATAAAAGTGAACTGAGGAAAACCATATTGAATGTAATTTCCATAGTCTGGGGTGGAAGTTTCTCACTAGTTCTCAACACTGTTACTGAAACACAGGAAAGCATTACTTTAAAATGTCCAGAAACTCTCTGACCTTGAGATGTCATTCCATCTACTCTCAGTGATACTCATAATTCTTTTGGAATTCATTTAGATGTAGTAATTCTTCTGTGTGGGTTTCACGGGATGAAGTATCAAGTTCTTTTTTTCACAAGATTTCAAATTCTAGTTTAAATCATAGATTCAACCCATATGACTTTAGATATGTCACTGGTCTGTTATCTCAGGATACTTAAATTGGAATTTAGCAGAGGCAACCATTTACTGAGATGTAGTAACTCATAGCAATCAATCAGCAGTTATCATTTACTGGCATATGGGAGCTAAAATTAGAATTTTCTCTGCCTAAAGTGGATTTTTCTAAGTCAATTTGTAAGTAGCATCTTGGTATTTGTGTGCCTCTTGCATTGTAAGAAATGAAAAAAAGTAAAGAATTAAGTCCTTTTTCCAAAAAAGATCCATTGCATCACCAACACAACAAAAGTGCAATGTTAGTGTAAGCAAAAATAACAAAATGAAATGATTAACTGTCTCACCAACCACCAACATCTATGCCTGTTTATTTCTCGAAAGATGGTTTGACTATTGTTTATATTTGTTGTTTTGTCTATCCTTAATATTCCTTTTCTATGTTGTACCGTGCATTTGAACTATCTGACTATGTAACAGATCATTTCTATTTACAATAATAAATAAGCTACTCCGGATTGCTTTGGTAGTACCTGGAATGCAGCCAGTGCTCTTTCCTTCTCAATACTGGAATGCAGAAAAGGGTGAAAAACAGCAAATTCAATGCCACCAGTCTCCAGTATTGTGAACTGCTGCATTGTATTGTTGTAAGCAAAAATTGCTAGTGCATAGCCTGCTCTTAAACAAATATCCTGAAATGAAATGCACATGATTGGATTATTTACTTTCTTTTTCCTTACATCATCTTTATAAAAGGCAAAATGTTGCTACTTACAGACTGAATGGGAATCAGCAACCTGCTAGGGTCATTATGAAGGCAAAAGCATGCAGTAGAGAAAAGTAGGAGTTAGATATATAAACACCACTATTAGAAATCTGTAAATGAGTTCTGCAAGGTATATGACTTATTTGCAGCATCCAGCCTTTTTCTACACAAGCTAAACCATTGTCAACCACTCCAATTTGGAATCTCAGGATTCAGGAAGCCAGCAGCACTGTCATGATTTAGGGGGCTATTCAGGAAGCTCCGAAGTGAGGCGAACACTACGCACCTCACTTCGGAGCTTCCTGAATAACCCCCTTAAAGTCTGGATGACTATTTGTGCATTTGCTACAATATACAAATTCAGCAGTTTGCCATACTTTTTGGCATCCTGATGCACTTCTGTATGCAGGGCCGGTCCTGGCTAGATTTGCGCCCTGGGCGAACCACCCCTTGGGCGCCCCCCCGCCCCGTCCCCCCCCCCCTGCTGGCACCGCGCAATCAAACTGTTTGACTCAAACAAGGGGGCTCACGCACCTGTCATTACGTTTGTGCGCCGGTGCGTGTGCCCAGGGCTGGACTGGGACAAAAAATTGGCCCTGGCATTTTTGGCTTAGACTGGCCCCTCATAATTAGCGGAGCACAACTGACAAATAATTTATGTTTATAGGGTTACAGAGAAGTGCAACATGCAAAAAACAAAATTCATTAATTACGTAAAAAAAAAAATTTAATATTTTCTCTTAAAACTGTCACAATTTTTATCAGAAAAAGTATGGTTTCTTGGTAA
>WMED01015932.1:0-13480 GCA_019650415.1 Pipa parva
GGAAGTAGAGAATAGACGCGAATTCGCACCATAACGCGACAATTCGGACTTTGATGAATTCCCCCCTGAGAGTCACTTGGATTTCCATGACCTGTACAAAAGCGCTTGGTATATATTTATATTCCTAGTTGCTTTGTTTAGCAGGGCATGCTGGGAGCTGTAGTCTGACATCATTTCTGATCTAGCACATGTTTGTTTGTTTGTGGCCTATAATGAAATAATGGAACCTAACATACATTTACCTGTTGGAAGCAAATGAGATTTCCTTTTAACTCAGTAAAATACATTGTAAAGCTGGCTTTTGGATGTAAATTAGCAAGCAAGAAAACATTCTCTTTTCAACAGAAGCACCAAATTATGCAAAGCTTATCTTTTCCAACTGACAATAAAAACATGATTTGAAGAAAAAACAAACTTTCCGATACAGCAAATTTCCACAATAGACTAGAAATTATAGTGACCCCTTCTTTTCTTTTTTTTAACCAAGGTAATACTGTATTATGCGCTACCTCGCATTAAATTAGTTATAGAAATGAATGGAATTTAGTTAGACTATGACCTGTTGTATTTCATTTATTTTGGCAAGGGAAATCTTTCGGGACTTAAAGTGGCTCATTATTCAACTATCGTCAAATGTAATTATTTCATCGCAGAGAAAAGCAAAAACTATCGACGTAAATGGTAGCTATCAACATTAGAGCACCAGTCAATAACAGTAAGTAAAGATGTTATTGGTGACCTCGCCATTTAACGTTTCAAGATAGTTAGTGGGATATATCGGTTGGGGGTGTAATTTACTGAGTTCTTCTATCCCTTAACATCCAATTAGCAGTTAACATTCAAGGGGGTTATTTACTAATGTCCGAATTGATGCGTATCGGTGTGAATTCGCCAGATAAAGACAGTTGCAATAGGCTGCTACTGTCGCAGTCGCGTCATTATAATGAGAATATTGTCATAGTAGCAACTATATTATTGGAAAATTGTCACAATATTTACTTAAAAAATTGTTGTGACTTTATAGTGGGGAAATTGTCACAGTTTTGCTATGGGAATCCGTTGTTTGAGAATTCGACAGTCGAAGTTGCATCTTAGTGAATAACCCCTTCAATGCTAGAAAAGAGTTGTAATATGGAAAGCCAACTTCTGGTTGATTGATATGGGTTATTATACCTTAGGGAATAGTCACTCCTGTTGATTCATTCTCATGACTCATTTTTTTCCAAATATTTTCAAATAAACCAAGTTTGACTGTGTTCTTATCCATCGATTTAATAAGATATTAAGCCAAAAAGTTTATTTCCCAGATCCAAACAGAGCCAACAAACCAACTCAGCCAGTAACTCATGATATGGGGGAACTGCCATAAATATGAAAAGATTTAGCTTTGGGTCACACAGGTAGAATTTGTCTGATCCATGACTGGGGTCCTTTGGATTGCTGAACTGGATGAGCCCTAAAGTAATACCTTGGGTATATTCTGTATTGGTAGCCCTGGTCACCATAATTCCCTTAATCTCAGTCCTTATATTAATATACCTCATACCCAGTAGGTGTGTTTCTGTGCTGAACCCTTTATAATGCAACTGTCCATCGTTTTTGCTAGCGATACCCGTGCATCTCATGTATAGATTAGCAACAGAGTTTTTTTCTTTTCTGCAAAGAAAGGAAGAAAATAAGACAATTTAACAAGACCAATAAATTAACAGACAAATGAAACTAAATATGCAGTGGAGAATGGAAAGCGAGGAAGCAGATGGCTTAGAAATTCCCAAAAAGGCACTGCTACTGCCAACTAATGCACTGCAAACTGTAAAAGATCTGTTCATGGAATGACATTATTTATATTGGGGCCATACACTCCCTCACAAAGCTCTGGTGATATGTGGATTAGTGCGACATTCAAGCATTACACAGTTTATGAGTCTGCCTAAAGAACTAGATTATGACCCTGTAATTACTGGTCTGCTTCACAAGTGAAATGATCTAAAATGTCTTCTAATATTTATGAATGACATAACTATACTATCAAGCTAATGCAGGCAGTCATTCCTTTAGGAAATGACTCATCGCCCACATAATGTATTTATTTGCATTATTCAAAAAATGCCGCACATTGGATATATCTCAGTGTATCTTATAGATTTCTAATTCAAGGTACTTGTATTTATCAATAGGCCAGGTAAAACTATCCGTGGGTAAAATGGGTCAAAATACAGCACAGCACAAGACCTCCATGGTCCCATAATGAGAGATTTTAATACTTCAGAATCTTACTGTGTAATTAATTACTATTCAGTTGTATATTACATAAAAGCAGTAGCCTAAGGTATTCTACAATATGCTTTATAGAACAAACAGTAAGGTGTATCCTCAATATTCATCTTACGTGTTGCCTTGATGTGTAGGTACACCCTAATGTGCGCACACATTTAATAAGGAGCACATCAGGAGGCAGAAAAAGTATAAGAGAGCTGTTATTTTTTTAATCTTCTTCTAAGGAGCACATTGGGAGCAGTGTAAGCTTCTTGAGGCTCCCCTATGTTTGTGCATTTCAAGGGTGCAATCATGACATCAACATGTTGGTTGTTCTCAACTGTAATATAACATTGTTACTTTTCAACATGTATGGGATTAAAGGGCTTATTCTTGAAAGTGTGTATCCAGCCATTGTGCTCATGTCAGTTTGGGTCACAATGCTCCAGTCATTGCAAATTTGTGACTCCTTATTTGCTAAGCAATGGATTCCTTTAATGAAGAAGTAGATGCAATTTTTGCATAGTGTAGCATAGTCAGTTGAACAGCAGTAGGTTGTGTAATTGTGCGTAGTGATGCATTATACCACACCAGATCCCTGCAATCAGCCTCGTACTTTCTCACTTTGATCTTGACAAGTCAAACTGGCAAATGCAACATAGCATAGTAATGCAACATACGCATTGCCGAATTCCCTACTTCAACAGACTCAAATGCTTGATGAATAGACAACTTATATGTGCACATGCATGCAAAGTTAGTAGAGCGCCGTAAATCTGAGATCGTCATAAGCGCCCAAATTGGATGCAGATTTGCCACATCACAGACTTTGTTGAATACTTGATTATGGGCAAGTGGAAAATAATTGCATGCTCAGACAATTACACAATTTTGTTAATTAGCCCCTTAGTTACTATTAAACTGCAAGCTACTCTTTAGCTATCTCCTGAACTATTGCAAGGATCAACACCCTCGGTTAAATTGTGGCTGATTTTTAATGACCTTATCTTTGCTAGTATCTATCAGGGGACTATATCTTATTCAATACTACAGTAGCTTCGTGGGTTGATGTCTTTTAAAAACACTGAGACTGTGAAAAGCTGGTGCAGATATCCAGGTTCTACTTAAATCAGATCATGAGCCACATATGTTAACCTCACATCCATTAAGTAGAATAAATATAATAGTCCATTAATAATTCATACTGTAGCTCTTGAATTTCATAATATTTAAACTCTGCACTCATCGTTGTTCCTACAGTGAAACATATTGTATAATCCATGAGGCATGTGTGAAATCTGGACTGGGAATTCCCCTTTTTTTTTTTTACCCTGTATAGAGAAGAAAGTCATCAGACACGCTTCTCATGGTGTGCTAAAGCTCTGCTGACTAATGGGATGTTTAACGATTTTATGCACAAGATCATCATATCATGTTCCAGAAAATAATTACTGCACAAAACTATATTAACGTGGTTAGGAAAATTAGCTCTAAAGTTTAGTGTAGCTCTAAACTTTCTAAGAACCGTACAAATATAGCTCTCAGTGCTGTAGTTAAAGGCACATGACACAAACAAAAGAAGAACCAAAGCAGACTTAAGGAACCAACAGAAACTAATCAAATAAAATGGTACAGGATGGAGGAATGTCAAGAGTTTCATGATGAATCAGTTGGGGTGACTGATGAAATGGGCTGGATGGGACAGACAGGGAATGATGGTATTTATTTACTGGTATTGCTTGGACTGCAGTGTCTGCTGATTGTACCCATTTTGTTAGCTGTACTAGTATGTATACATTTATTAATATGTATGCATGAATAAATGGGAAACACCATAATCAGAAAATTCTCCCACCACTTAATTCTGTCCCTATTTTGAAAATTGGGGTTAATTCATCAACAAGGACAATCGATAACAGAGGTTTAGTAACCATATTTTGTCTTTTAGAATTCTAGTTTCTCTGTATCAGTGAATGACAACAGCTGATTGGTTGCTTTGGGTTACTAGACCACTAGATATATTGTCCTTGTTAAATTCCACTGAAGATTTTATTTTCATTTGACACTGTTATCCCTTAGAGCTACCTATTTATGACTCATCTTGCAATATGGCTTTCTTTTTAATGGTTTTTAATATTTTCCCCTCATTGTGCTTTAAAAAGGTCCTATAAGTACCTCCTTTTTTTGTGCTTTAATGTACTCCCTTATTTTAGATAGTGTACCCAGGTATTTTCCACAATATGTGAGTGCAGCTATTTATTAAGGATATATCTATCTATCAGTCTATTTATAATCATTTATGAGTGGTTTGCACTGGATTTTGCACTGTTTGTTTGTTTATTTTGGGTAGGATTTACAGCAGGTCCTCAAACTTTAGGCAACATCTAGCGAGTTCATTTCAATATGTTTTCTATCTGTGTAGGTTTCATAGATAAGAGAGAATGAAGAATATGATAACTTTTGAGGATTAGGACTTAATTATTATGCTATACATTATAAAATTTTAAAGTCACATAGAGGACTTCATTGAACTATTTTTCTAAGTTCAAATAAACATATTAATGTAAAACTATAAAGTATGTAAAGCTGAATTGTCTACAACTGGCGAATCTCATTAAACATTACAGTTATATGAGCTGCGAGTCCAGGTTAAGTAATTCAGGGTAGATTATATTGCTATTTCATCAGGAGGGGACTTTGTATATTGTCTGATACAAAAGAAAGGGATTATGGGGGTTATTCACTAAAGTCCAAATTGTTGCGTATAGGTGCGAATTCACCATATAAAGACAGTCACAATAGGCTGCAACTGTTGCAGTCGCATCTTTATAATGAGAATATTGTTGCAGTCGTGACTTTATTATGGGAAAATTGTATCAATCATTTCTATCAACATAGTGTAATCATTCAGAAAATAAGTCGGGGCTGCCTATACATATGGGTACATTTGCAGATATGGGAACCTTAAGGTAGCTCTGAAGAGTTTGACAAATGGCCTCACCAGTGTTATCTCACAAATAACATACCATGTTTATCTGTACACACAACTGTGAATTTAGTTTTCTCTCTCTCAATTTTACTATTATTTATTTCTTTTACATTCTCAGGATTAATACAAATAATATATAGAATATATTATGAAACAGTTTAGTTTTATGGTTCATCAGATAACATAAATCTCCTCCCACACTCATTAAGAAAAAAATAAGCACTTTTGAACTATCAATTGCAGTTTAATTATCATATTAATGTTTAATTTAATACACAAGCTAATTGAAATTGTGGTTTCGGAAAGCTGGAAATGGTAACCACACAAATCTTAGGCTTTTTTTTAATGGAGGGCATGGACTGTTTGGCATATCTCTTCATGCTGAGACCATATTATCTAACCATTTCATTAGAAAGGTTTTGAGCACCTGGCAGTCATTTGAAATGCTAAAAGAAACCTAATCATGTTCAGAACATTTCAGAGGCAAGTAAGAGGTGAAATAAAAAGTCATGATCTGCAAATGGATGAACAGTTCAAAAAAGAAGACTCAGAGTATAGTTACAACATTTCATTGAACATATTCAGTACATCATTAGTATCAAAGTGTTTACTGTTCAGGGGATACAAAACATCAGTTTGATGGTGAGAGATATAGGGAGAAAATCCACAGGGGGGATTTGTGCAAAAGAAAATGGGTGACCTTGCCTGACTATAATTTCGAGAGTCTCTGAGCCTACATCACTGCATAAAAATTGCAATAAACAAAACTGTCAAAAAAGAGAGTTGCAGTTTTGCGTGGTGCTGTTACCACTGGTGTGTTGATTGGCACATTATAAAACAGCATGATATTTGAAGAATTATAGTCTTTCCTCAATGATCTGTATAATGGCAACAATCAAGGACACAGGCAATCATTATGGAGTTTTAGGTATCTGATGATAAGAGGGGGTTATTCATCAGAGTCTGAATACGCCTTGTATAGTGTCTCCGCATCTGTTCACGTCAATATGATTAGGAAGTTGCGAATTCACTTCTCCTTATTCATGAAGCAGCGAACAGCGTTGCTACACTTGGATATATTCAATAAAGAAAAGTTTCTCACAGCAAGTATCGGTCTAGGCAAATAGCACGATACTTACCGCAAGAAACTTCAGACTGTTCTTCCTCTTAAACTCAGAAAAGCTGAAACGGCTTTTCCGAGTTTAATAAATTTCACCCGAAGACTCAAATAGTGGGCCTGACTAGAACACATATTATATATTATTTATATATATATTGTATTTATATATACAGTGGTACCTTGAGATACGAACAGCTCACTATACGAATTTCTTGATATACGAATTGCGTTTCGGACCAGTTTCATGTTTGAGATACGAACTGAAATCTGAGATATGACCCGATTGTCATACGGTAAGCCAACCAGGAAGTCGCTTGGATTGCAGCATCACAGGGTCATAGTTCAGCCTGGGACTTAACTACTGTGCACAATACCCTCTGGTGATTTGACTACTGTACTACAGTACTCGAGTGTTACTATACCGGGATTTCTGAGAGATTTGTGACGGTAACTATGGGACATAACTTATATTAAGCTGATTGTGTGTTATAACAACCTAGATACTGTACTACAGAATGAATTTGACATTAGATCTTTTTCTCTTTTCTCTTTTTGTTCAATCACAGGGTCATAGTGTCATCTTTCAGTTCTAACTGTTATGTGTTACGATGGGGTCAAAGAAAGTGAGGGAAAAAAACAGTGGTGAGAGGAAGAAGAGAATGATAACAATACAAAAAAAAGCAAGAAATAATAGAAAAACATGAGCAAGGTGTGAGCAAGGTGTACGCGTGATTGATCTTGGTAAAATGTACAATCGCAGTGCATCCACAATTAGCACCATCCTAAAACAAAAGGATGCCATCAAAGGTGCAAATGTAGCAAAAGGAACTAAAATTCTGTCCCAATTAAGGACAAATACCCATGAAGAAATGGAGAAGCTTCTGCTGTTGTGGGTGAAAGAAAAAGAGCTGGCAGGAGATACCGTGACAGAAACAGTAATATGCAAGAAGGCACTCAGCATTTATAGTGACCTGAAGAATAAAGAAGCATCGACTTCAAAAGAAGCAGCAGAAGATACGTTTAAGGCAAGTCACGGCTGGTTTGACAATTTTAAGAAAAGAACCGGCATCCACTCAGTTGTGAGGCATGGAGAAGCCATGAGTGCTGACGTAAAGGCAGCAGATGAGTACATAGCACATTTCGCTGCGCCTGTCTCCAGTGAAGGTTACATCCCCCAACAAGTGTTCAACTGTGATGAAACAGGATTGTTTTGGAAAAAAATGCCCAGGAGGACATTCATCACCGCAGAGGAGAAAAAGATGCCAGGCCATAAACCCATGAAGGACCGTCTGACTCTTGCGTTGTGTGCAAATGCTAGTGGTGACTGTAAAGTGCTGAAAGTGAAGCCAAAAAGGCAAAAACAAGTGATTAAATGAAAAATAATGTTATGTTTGTTAAAACATATTTTTTGACATTTAAGTTTGTTATTTCACTTTTAATAAAGTGCTATTTTAGTTTAAAAGCATTGTTGAAGTGCAGTTTTTAGTTTGTGTCTACAGCGCCTGCATCCCTCCTAATGTGTGTATGTGTGTTTCTGTATTAAACATACTAGTGCTTTCCAGTGAATTGACAATACTAGGATTTTTCTAGGGACTGGAACGGATTAATTCAATTTCTATTATTTTCAATGGGAATAATTTGTTAGAGATAAGAATTGTTTGAGTTACAATCTCGGTCTCGGAACGAATTAAATTCGTATCTCAAGGTACCACTGTACTGTGTATATATATATATATATTTACTTATCTGGCTTTTCTTCAAAATCCCAAAATATAAAATATATTCAGAGAGAAAGGAAAGACAAAAGACATCCAAACAAATAAACAAAAACATAATAACATATAAGTAAATGTGTTTTTTGCATAATTTTCCCTTTAAATCTGGAAACTTTAAGCTAAAAATTGTATAACCTATGCCAGGATTGTAAAATGTCTACTGATACACATGTACTAAATTGTCAGAATAAATCAACTGATTATGTTTGTACAGTATCTTATATTTACTGAGGTAGGAAATTCTCCCCGAGGGCAATGCTGTCCAAACACTATACCCTGAGGATTATTTTGGCCAGAAGCAATTTACACATTTTGGAAGATGAGGGAGATGGAAGTTTTTAATGATGAAAGAAACAACATAAGAGAAAATACTGGATGAACAGCTTGTTTGGGTTCCTTTAAAGATGTCAGACGGCCAACCAAACACTTCTGATAACTGCATACAGAGACACAATGCAGCATACCAAGAGGACAGAGGTGCATTTGTACCAGCTTGAAACTCTCAAATTCAATTTGGCTGCAGATGAAGGGAAATGAAATCATATGTGAAAGCAAATAGGAAATGTGCTACTGGTCAGGGATCTGTTAATTAGGTCTGGTAGAGAGGCAAATTTGGCCCATGGATAGTGATGTGTCCTTTCCTTTGCTGGACTACAAAACAACACAAATTGTGGGAGAACAGCAAGAGCTATATAATTATACAGTAAGTACAACTCATCTGTACACATATACCAGCAACAAACAAATCATGATCATACATTTGTAACTTTGTAAATTAAACCTCTAAACTTGTATAGGATATGGCTTTTAGAGATGAGAAGTTCGGATTCATAGTAGTTCTAGGAAGTCCTGCAATGCCAGCTCTGGGGAAGGCGTGAATTTTGTCAGACTAAAGGGCAAAATGTAATAAACTCAGAAAAGCCCAATTTTGCTTTTCCAAGTTTATTCCCGTGAGATCTGGAAACAAGTCTCTCCCGGTAAATGTTGCAAGATTTTTTTGATCGATATTTACAGACAGAAATTTTTGATAGAGTTTTTTTATCTCGATTTTTCAATTAACAGGTAGCCATACTACTAATGTAAAGTATGGCTACCTTTCCATCGAAATATTCAAGCGAAAAACTCAAGCGAAAAGTTTTGGTTGGTAAATATTGAGCAATTTTTGCCGCATGAACAGCCATGAATTAGTACTTTTAAGTACTAACAAAAGGTAATAGTTATAACCCACCATTGATGAAGTCTTTTTGATGGTTACTGGAGGACAATAACGTTCTATTATTTTAATTTATAAATACCCCCGACATGTAAGTATTCCAGCTTCATAAAGAATGATTTGGGAGTGCTTGTTCCCATCGTAAAGAAATGCCAATCCAAAGCTTTCAAAGCTAGTAAAGTACTTTTTCAAATTAGAAAAGGAATTGATTCAAGAGAAATGTGTAAAATTCTGTCACTATGCAATTAACTGGCCACCCTTCATATGCAGTTCATTCCTGTATGCATAAAGGATGGCAGTTTGCTGGAAATGGTTCAAAGATGGGCAATATAAATGATAAGGGAGGTATGAAACTTTATGTATGAAAAGAGACTTAAAAATCATAAGCCTATTCAGCTTTGTTAAAAGACTAAGGTATATCATCAGATATATCGCTGGTCCTAAATTGATATATTGTGATAATGCAGTAATGGCGAACCTATAGTACGTATGCCAGAGAGGGCACACACGCTGTCGCCACTGCTGCCTTCAGTGCAGGCCATGGACCCGACCTGACAGTTTCCTTCCCCAACAAAAGCACTCTCCTCCCCTGACGCAGGTGATGACATCACTCATCAGCACCAGCACTTTGGGGGATGGTGCTGGTGAGTGACATCACCTTTTTTTTTTGGCACTCGGTAACAAAAAGGTTCGCTGTCACTAGGATAATGTGATCATGTCAGAGGACACACAATGGACTGGATTGTGAAGCAAATCATTAAATGAATTATGAGTAATTTCTTAAAAGGGACATTTTTATCATTGTGTTTGATGATTAAAACCTTATCTCTGAACTCTTAAATCTGCATACAATATTTTGTGCAAATATATTTTTTATCAAGTCTTGATTTTTTTTTATTTCATATCATATTTTTATGACTTTTCAATTGTTTTTTTTATTTTTCTTTTGTTTTCATTTGTGTGTACCAAAGGATGGCAATCTCATTAAATTGTATGCCAAAACTTAATCCTTAAAGTTCTGAAACAAATTGCTTAAAAATTGTTATCCTATGCAAATCAGTGGGTTAATGACTATTACTGGAAATGGCTACTGTTGTGTTTTGGTTCTTTTCTTTGGTTTTCTTTAGGTTCTGGTTTTTTTGGGCTAATTCTGATTCATTTTTCATCTGATTTATTTTTTTAAATAATTTGTGTATTCTCTTTTTATGACTATAACACTATTTTGATGTATTAGAGGTCTGTATTTGTTACCAGTAGTTTCTCACACAACGAAATACAGAAAAATATATTCATTGGACATGATGCACTTTATGTTTGGGGTTGAACACTGAGGAGAATGGGGGACCTAGATGGAGAGGAATCCATCATCTTCATCCAGTATGTTGGGGATTACATATCACAGTTTACACAGTGAGTCTAGTGGGTAAGGGGCCAGTGGATTAAGGGGGGATATATGTTAGAACATTAATCTTGACTCTCTAAACCTCCACTGTTTAACAGGGAAGAAAGTATCATAGAAAGGTTCAGTCAATAGAAGTATGGGTAATGGGACTACCATATACATATATTTTGCTCTCCCTCTCTTCCTTTTGGAACTGAGGTATATTGATTGGAGTGAGGGTCATACCTTAAAAACTATAAATTGTCTGGTGTTAGTTGGTGCCCTGTCCAAATTCTGCCACCACTTAAAGCCACCATCATGTGTTCAAGAATGCCTACCACTGCATTCCAATTATACTGTTTAATTTGTAGATGTTGCACATAGGACTAGCTAGGACAAGTAGTATGGTGGGGAATGGGCTTTAATGTTGTGATTCATTTCTCTCTCTACTTCAGCATCAATAAAAGAACAGCACAAACCAGTTTGTTTCTCCAAGCCAGTTTGTGCATTCATTCACAGATCTCACTTAATTAAGTGGAATTTAAAACAATTCATCTCTAGTGAGTTGTGCCTGAAGTACAGGCAAGGGTTTCTGTTTCCAGTGGGGACTTACTATAATTCAATACATTGAGTGTGATGTTGTTGAATTTTCTGATATAATCTAAAATGTTCTGTACATTATATATGGTGCATACTGTATACAGTGTGTACGTGCTTAACTTTGTAAAACCATATATTTTTATTTAGGATTTGTTGTTACAGTTTGTTTGCCAAGATGATTTTTAAATTACAGAAACCTGACAGCTACCCATCAACCTACCTTTTTTTGATAAATGATTTAATAATTATTTTTGCCTTTTTTTATATTTATTATTCTAGTTTAGTTGAATAACTTGGCCTATATAATGACATGATGCAGCTTTATCCCCTTCTTTTGTTTGTTTGAATTTTTTTGGGGGGAGTTTGCACCCTCCTCCATCATCAGGAGTGAGAGTAATGATATTTTGAGTAATGTTTAATGTTAAAATTAAAAAGTTTGATACTTTAAAATTTAAAAAAAAAAATAGGTTAACACACCGAGTAAAAGTAAAATGAGGAAAACCCCTGAAATAAATGAATAAAAGTATAAAGCAATGGAAAAACACGGTGAACAGGTTAACCTCAAATGTTTTAATTTTCTTAAAGTCTCTGTAACTAGAGATCACTACTGGGCTGTGGTGATGGGGGATGGTGGGAATGGGTTGTTCAGATTTGCCAGTTATAGAATTCTTTCATTTCTTGGAGATTAGGATGTAGTAGAGGATTTTCATATCTCATGTAGTATGTGAATCCCCTCAGTGATTTCACACATACAGTGCATGTGCTTATTTATCCTTTTTTTTTTGCAATTTCCATGGAATAATCATCGCTCATCTTATTCAGGGCCTTATTTATCAAAGTGAGAATTCGACTGTCAAAGTGAATTCTCATCACTTCAGGTTGCTACGCTCTACTCCTTATTCACTAAACAGAGAATTCCCACAGTGAATCAAGGACCACATCAGTATTCTCATAGCGAAGTTGCAACCACGTCAGTAGCAGTCTATTGTATAGTGTGCAACCATTGTTAGCTGATGAATTGGCCACAATGCAGAGTTTGCTGAATACCCGAATATGGGGAACTGGCAAACTCACACCTTTATGCGGTAATTCGGACTTTGATAAATAACCCCCCCTTGTTACATGCGCTATGCCAGCATAAATGTCTAGATTCATTTATGTATAAAAAATTTTCATATTCATTCTTATGGTGTATATGTTTTTCATTCCTTCACTAGTCTATTTTATTTTTCTATGATGTGCTCTGCTTTGAGTAACATTGTTTTCAAAATAATTATCTTCCTATTGTGTCATGCCCTTTCATCCCCCACTGGCCACTCTATGTTAGATGCGAGTGCACATCTTTTGTTGAGTCTGAAGGGGATGTGATGCAAATCAGGCAAGCTGTCTAAGGTAGCTGGATAGATTGTACTCTGTCATGTGTGAAAATGAATCATTATTACTACAGATTGTTTAAAGAGAAAAAAAAATCGAAAGAAACTAGGGTGGAGTTGAAATATAAACATTTGAAAAATAAATTAAAAAGGGAAAACATCTGGCAAGAGAAAGGAAGAACTCTTATCAACATTAGCCTAGGAATCTTGAGCTTTCACTTGAGGCGAATCCATTTAAAGGGACACTAAAGTCTATAAAAAACCTTATAACATTGTATACCTTTAATAAATAATGACGTACAAGCAGATTCGTGTTTTTTTAATAAGATACCTGCACAGTATGATACTGAAGCATCAGTGATCTAGTGTGGGACACTACCTTTTCCCCATCACTCCAAAGGCAGTGATTGGCAGGTGCAGTGCATGTGCAGTTGAAGCAAGCACAGAGAACCAGGGAATTCTTATCAGAGAGGGAAGTGATGTAATCCTGGCCTCTTAAACCCGCCCACTCCCTTCCCTTAACCAATCGACACAGTGTGCTGAGTGACAGCAGAGGGAAGCATTGGGGAAGGACTGTGTATAGGAGTGAAAGAGAAGCTACAAGGTATGAAGCAGTAGAAAGGGGGGCAGGGAGGAGGGAGCAGCTTCATAGGATTGGGCAGGGCGATGAGAGGGAAAGCAGCTACACAGTATGGAAAAGGAGAAGGGTTAGGGCAGACCTGGGCAAGGCGCGCCCTGCGGCCCACGGCTACAGCAGAGACTGCCAGCCCAAG
>WMED01015934.1:0-11013 GCA_019650415.1 Pipa parva
AATATAATACAGACATGGGAAAAGTGCATTAAACAATACAAGTAAAATATCACAAGAATATTCCTGCCATTCTAACTGCCAAGTCAGTACACACAGTGCCGGTTTTCACACATGCTTTGTAAGAAGAATTTGCCCTGGGCAGTAGCTTTTTCTGAAGGGGGTGGAACTAAATTGCTGTAATGGTTGCCTTGTACATGTAGAAGAAGCAGAGATTATTAAATTGTTAACTTGGAAGGGAAAGATTGTGGGTTAATATATTGCTGGAATGTATGATAATTGAACAAATGTGATTTATTAGGAGACTTTAGTTCCTCACAATGAAACAAAAAACTGCAATGCCACCACTGCAAGGGCTTAGGACCACCTGGCCACTATATCTGCCATGTTTACAGCACAGCCTCTGACTGCACACGTGTGGCTTACACAACAGCACCAGGTCAGAGGATTGAGTGGGAAGCTGTAAGCCCCTGCTTTCTGATTAGCAATTATTGTAATCAGGAAGAAGGGGAGCAGCAGCTAAGACAAGAAGCTTGGTGTGATTGAGGTTTAGGTTAATTAGCCCCTTCATTGTCTGATAAAATAAGTGGAAAAACTGGACAGTGCAACAGATGAAGAATTCTGAATGGAAAATCATTCCATCATGGAAACAGCAAACTGTAGATACAGTCAAGAAACAAACTGACAGTTATGTCACATGTGATACCTTTGATTGGCTGAAGTAATGAAGACATTTATGAATAGCAAGCTTATAGCCAATAAAAAGGTATTGCATTTGTGACATTCTTGTGAATTTTTTTGGATTATTAACTAGCTAACGCAATGCAAAGTACTGCTTGTACAGCAAACATGCAGTGATCCTTATAATTGATTATATATATATATATTTTATTTTATCTTTATTCATATTTAATATCTGTATTTATTTATCTTCTGTATACTTATATTGATCTATTTATTTGTATTTATTGACCTATGTCTCAATGCATTCTACAGCTCTTATTGTCCTGTCTGTGTATATGTCTTCCTCCCACTTAGATTGTAAGCTCTATGGGGCAGGGACCTCCAACCTCCTGTGTCAACCACAACTAAGCACTTAAAGTGATGTATCCTTGTGATATTTTACTTGTATTGTTTAATGTACTTTTCCCATGTCTCTATTGTACTTGTATTGCTGAATTGTACAGTGCTGCGTAAATTTGCATCGCTTTATAAATAAAATTAGTATAGCAGAAAAGTTGGTAGCGAGCACATTTTGTGTCCTAGGTATGTGCTTAATAGGTGCTAACAACTTAGTTAGACAAGTATATTGTACAAAAGAGAAACAGAACCCTTAATGTTGTGCACACTGAAAAATAAATTTTATTCATACAAAAGAATTATGTGAGAAGTTTTTGTAAAACATATGGGACTAATTAAATAAATCAGAACCCATCACAAATGATTTAAAGCCCATACAATACTATCAGTAGTCAAGACACTCTGTCTACCAGTGCAATGTATAAAGTTACAGCACAGTGCAAAAAATTCAAAAGGTTTACCTAAATTCGGGCCTGCAGTGCTCTGTAGCCAAGTTGTATGAATAGTGAATCGGCAGGTGGTGTGGTGATGCCCCCTGTCCAACTGGACGCGTTTTGCCGGATTGCTCTGGCTTCTTCCCGCAGTGCGATCTGATGTTCCTAATGCTGGCTATTTAAACCCTAATTCGGTACCGAATCTCGCGAGAGCACCGCGTCACGCAGCGCGATGACGTCACGACGTCGCGTATGACGCCACGACGTCATCATGCTGCACAGCCCGGTCATCCTGGCAGTTTTAACATTAAAGACTGTATCAGTTGGTCAAATCAACAATCACAAGAGCCGGTATTTAGATATTAAACAAGTAAACACTTAAACAATTGTATATAATAACACAGTAGTGAAATAATTAAATAAATCAAAGTGAATGTACCAACGTTTGTAAATAAAGTTGCAAGGAAAGAAAAAAAAGAAAAAGGCTTTTAAATGGGAATGATGCAGCAGATGATTCGTATTCACAAAAAGCAGTATCGAGATGAGGTAGAATAAGATGCAATGATGATAGCATTCAATGTACTGATGAGAGGTAGAACTATAGGAGGAATCCATGTCAGGGATGAATTGTATGTTTTGATGTCAAACAAAATGCAGATTTTAGCAGCTCATAGGGAAAGGTCCATTGTACTTCTATGTTGTTTACCCATCCTCTGTGAAGTCGATGCAACAATACAAAGATGAAGACTTTGGAAAGATGATAGGAAAAATGGATGATGGAAAAGATACGATATGCTGAGATGATGAAATCATGAAATGCCCAGATGTCCACAGTATGGAATATAGGGAAAAATTTGAGATTTAATAGTATATCTACAAAATATAATAGAATGTAAATAATAAACGTAAAGGGAAGATTTCTCATATAACATGGGCACTGCTCATCAAATGCACAAAGTGAAGTCCATTTCTTCATTGATACCAACTGGTGCTCTGCTGTTTAAATTATATATCCATCTAAGTTCTTGTTGTAAAAGTCTCTTATTGGAGTCTCCACCCCTTCTGTTAGTTCCTAACTTGTCAATTCCAATACATTTGAGGCCTTTTGTATTGCCTCCATGCTGTAACAAAAAGTGCAACGCTACAGACGAGAGTGGCTTGGACTCTTGCTTATATGTCTCTGCCAAACGTATATTGGACAGATGTTGTCCAAGGCGTTCTTTGAGCTGTCCATTTGGACAGGGGGCATCACCACACCACCTGCCGATTCACTATTCATGGAACTTGGCTACAGAGCACTGCAGGCCCGAATTTGGGTAAACCTTTTGAATTTTTTGCACTGTGCTGTAACTTTATACATTGCGCTGATAGGCAGAGTGTCTTGACTACTGATAATATTGTATGGGCTTTAAATCATTTGTGATGGGTTCTGATTTATTTAATTAGTCCCATAGGACTCCAATTCTGTGCCCTTTTTCACACAATGTATGGTTGAACCCCTTGTTCCTAAGAGTTAATGTGACCCTTTGGGATCACCCTGTCTTTTAAATGTTTTTAACCAGTTTTCTTGTGATCTATGTATTACAAAAACTTCTCACATAATTCTTTTGTATGAATAAAATTTATTTTTCAGTGTGCACAACATTATAAATAAAATTACACATACATACATACATACATGAAGACTTTTGTCATTTTTTGTTGCTTTTAAGACAGTAAACATTTCATTAATACTGTCTACTACCACTAGATGGCAACGTGACATCAAAACATAGGCACGTACCCTGTTTCCCCGAAAATAAGACCTAGTGCAATGTTTTCCAAGCGTGGAAATATAAGGCTTCCCCTAAAAATAAGTCCTAGGCTGCAGTAAAGTACAAGAAATATACCATACCAATATTGTGTCCCAAAAATAAGACATCCCCCGAAAATAAGATCTAGTGCGTCTTTAGGAGCAAAAATTAATATAAGGCACTGTCTTATTTTCAGGGAAACACGGTATATGACAAAGTAAGTTTAAAGTTACTGTTGATTCTGAAGAATGATATTTTTGTATTGCTAAGCAGTAAAAATAAAATGGTCAAGAAAAGTAGTCAAGGGGCCACATATGTAAGAGTTTATAGTTCTCAATTTATGTTAACAAACTGCATGATTTTTCACTCCCTAAAAATAAACATTTTTCTGTAATTTACTGTTTTTTTGTTTTTTTTTTTAATATACAGAATTAATGTTGCTAGTACAGTTAGTCCTCGGGTTACGACGGTCTCGAGTTACGTCGTTTCGGGGTTACAATGCTTTATACAATGCCATGTTCCGACTTACACGGTTTTGTGACGTAAGTCGAACTGCATGCAACCATGCCTTGTTCCGACTTACACGGTTTTGCGATGTAGCGACGTAAGTCGAACCATACTGTATGAATGTATGATCCGACTTACATCGAAATTCGGTTTACGACGCTGCGTAAGAACGGATCAACGACGTAAGTCGAGGACTACCTGTATATTGCTCTTGCTATTTTATGATCCTGGGCAGACCATTGCCTCAGGAGAAATACCATTTAAATATTTTTATATTCCATGCAGCCTGCTTTGTACAATGTCGGATTTACATATCGGGAGATTAAAGGCACCCAGAGCCGAATTCACTATTGTCCGAAGTGAGGTGCGGAGTGTTTGCCTCACTTCGGACTTACTGATCTGCGCTCGCTGATATCCTGCAAGCGGATATCAGCGAGTGCATTAAAGGGATTCCAGTCTCGGCTAAGCGACTCTTCTGCTCTCGCCGAGACTGGAATCCCTTTAATGCGCTCGCTGATGTCCCCGTGCATGAACACTCCACACCTCACTTCGGACTATAGTGAATTCCCCCCCAAATGTTTGGCACCTTAGGCCACACCCACTGACTACACACCGTTGTAAAAATAAATACACACTAAATAATACAGTGAATTAAAGTGCTGTGAGACTTATAATTTCATGCAAAGGGAAAGAAATTTCAGAATAAACATTTGACTATTAAAAATATTTGTCAATTCAAATTAATTCCTTTGATTCCCCCTGCCTATGTGCCTGTCTGGGAGTAAGGCGCCCTTCTGACTGAGCCACCTATAGGCACGTTTCTCTTGTCCCTGTTGGAAAATCCGGCCCTGGCTCTTTGTAATAAGAAGAAAAAAAGCACTCTTCAGGGTATATATAAAAATCTGAAAGAGTTATTTATATGTCCCAAGAGCACAGCCTTGTTGTTTAAGAAATGCATCGAGTTATACCACGAAAAGCCCTGAACCATGGGAATGACCAAAGGCATAACCATGTACAAATTTAGTGTCCCTTGAAATCCAGTTAGGCTCAGTTTGGGAACAAAAGTAGGGATAGCTGTAAGAAAAATAATCAAGCAATGCTGTGCTTTCCAGTCTATAACCTATTAATATTATTATTGCCTATGATAGGATAACATAACTGCAATGAAGAGGGTGTTTAGGTTCCCTACCCATTACCCAGGGTTGGTTTTATGCAATCTTCCCTCCCCTTTTGTCCTCTGACTTAAAGGGGGCCCCTAGCAGCACTTAATCCAAGGGGGCCCAAGTAGTGCTCGAGCAGAGGAGCAATATTGCATACTTACCTAATGTGCTCCTGCACTGATGATTGTGATATGACTTTGAATTAGTGACATGAAGTATAATATACTCTTTACAATGGGGCTGAAGAAGCAGCACATTCATATGGGCGAAATTTATTAAAATCGAAAATCGTGATATCTGACTTTTTTTTTACCGATATCAATACTACCGATTTTGCGATATCAATATTACCGATACCAGTATCGATATCGGGTGATTTTTTTTTTTTTTTTTTTTAAGCAATTTTCCGATATTGATTTTTCGGCAATATTATGGATGTTTCCATTGAAATGAACAGATTAATAGATATCGGCAATATCACGTTTACGATATCACGGTATTGGTGAAAATCGGTAATATTGTGGTTTCGATTTCGACAAAAATCGACCGATATTGGCAATATCAATATCGGAAAAATGTTTTAAAAAAACGGCTGATATCGCGACATCGATATTTTCAGTTTTAATAAATTTCACCCTATATAGAGTGCATATGCATTTGTCTCTTAGCTCAGTTCCCCTTTAATAATTCACAAGCTAACAGTAGCAAAAGTAACAATCTAGCTTTCTTACTTAGGGTGCACCAGCGCTTTGGGGAGAATCTAGCTGGGAGGAAGCAGGGCAGCTTTTAAGCTGACCAGTCTTTAGTGATCAGCTCAGAGTTCTAGGTATTGCTGGTAATGCAGAATTCCTTTATTGTTTACAGTTTCTCAGTACTTTACAAGTAATGATAATACTAATAGTATTTATTCTTATATTCTCTCACTTTGTATGTGTTATTCCTTGCATGGTTAATTGGCAATCTCCAGTGGTGGATTTGACCCAATTGCCTGCCACTCTTTCTAGTGAAAATCAAGCTGTAGTTTTATTATTGGCCTATTAACTAAGTTGAATCTAAATGGCTATTGTTGAAACAGCCAAAGTCCCATGTGACAGTTGTTAATGTCCTGTGACTGCAAGGCATATTGTGCAACCACTATATGTGGTAGTGTGCAGGCTTTGTTGAGATGTTTCTGACGAATATTTGAATCAGCTGACTCTCTCCTCGTGCAGTTGTATGCATATTGTGCTATTAAGATCAGCCTGGGCAGCTTTCCCATACTGATTAAAGATTTTAAGTGTGTCAACCTTCTGACCCAAGCCCTAAAGGTTTCCATCATATCTTCCTGTTAAAAAGACCATATCATATGGTGACTGTGGCAAACATTTGCGCACAAGGATAGCTCACAAACCAATGGATTGTTTTCAAGATTTCATTGGGTTTTTTATTTATCAAGCCAAGAGCTGGAAGTAGTTCCCAGAGATGAATCAAGGCATAAAGCAGTAGGGATGCTTGTACTTGCCAAAGAAGATGTATTATTTTCTTAATTAAACCAAAGACGTCCGTTACTATGTCTCTTTTCACTGCATGGGGTGAAGGGAGGATTCTGGCCTGAGGCATGGCCAGGAAATATTTAAAGTGAATTGTATTTGAGAAACATGTAAAAAAATATTATAAACCACTTTGTGAGCATTTGCAATAATATTCAATGGTTTATGTCAAAACGCCAGAATAAAATTACCACATGATTTTGTAAATCTATATCTTGGAAACCTGTTATGGATCGTGTTATTTGGACCATGTTTGACATGTATAATAATGCTATGGAACTTGTTCTGTTCAAACTGTTGTTGAAATGCCAATGCATGAAGGTGGGAGATAATATTGCTTGACCTTGTTTCATAGTGTAATTCTTCACTTCTGGCAACAAAAGAACTACAATGGCTTTATAGAGATAAGTAAAATGTGTGAGTAGAAATTGTAGCATCTTTATACAACTAAGAGAAATGCCTGAATCAGGAATATTCCTATATGTCATCTCTTAATATATCAATTAAAGAGAGAACTTTATAATATGATTAATGATACCTTTAAATGTTTCTTTCCCTTCTATGGGTATTGTCAGTAACAAAGACAACTCTTAACCTTGTGCCGTTGCGATTAATTAAAAAGTATCCTGTCTCATAATTAAAATATAGTGAAAAATTAGTAAGAATATACTGCAAAAAAACATTTAACAGTGACAAACAGGCAGCCAAATTAAACTGTGCCATCAGCTAGCCAGTGCCTCAATGCTGGCTTCTTGAAAAATTAGCTAATTCCTCATCTCTTCACATACCCTAGTAATAATACCCAGTGTTCAAAATACTGATAATTCTTTTGCTAAGTGAAATTATAAAATACACAAAACATGTTTTACAAATGACATCAAAAGATAAAAGTGCATCTTCTGTAAATGTATTCCTTTGAAAGGTTAGATGATGTGTGGAATTACTCAAATGGCAGTGCCCTCCCAGGAATTTGAAGCAGGCAAACAGCAGTTGTCTTTAAGACAAATGGGTTTATTGATATTGTATGACAGAAAACAGTCTTTCTTTTTCTTTTTTTTTTTATTCAAGTTGCTTACAGTTCAGATCAGATCACTCTTAAGGGGACAGTAAAGTGTGTTAAAAAAAAAAAACCTTTCTATGTATTGGCCACCTGGTATTAAGTACATGTATGAAAATGACAAATTTAGACTTACCAATTTTGCTATAACTATTCTACAAAATCAGTAAACCTAAACATGCTATTTTAATACTTATACTTAATGTTAGGTGGCCAATCTTTACAGGCTATACTGCCACTTTAAGTCATTTCTAAATGAGATACACGGAAGCCAGTAATAATGTTCTTTGGGGCATCTCTTTACAACAATCCAACCGGTTACATTTGATCTCAGTTTCTTACATTATGAAGCGCTTCTGTAGTACTTTGACAGAGAGAGATTGTATAATATTACTAACTACAACCTTATTTCATTCCTGTTTCAGTTGTTGGGGAGTTTGGTCGAATTGCTGTTGAATTTTTAAAAAAAGGTTCAAATCCAAAAGTCTATGAAGGAGCGGCAAGTAAGTTAACAAAGTTTTGGCAAACATGAAGACCTCACTATCTAAAATCCAGTCTGCTAATCAATTTTGCTGTGAATTACAATGTTATCTCACTGATTTATAACAATGAATCTTTGTCTTTGTTGTGGTCTTTTCAATTTAACAGGTTTTTAGATTAGGAAGGGATAGGCAGGTTTCATGCAATGATAAACTTGTACTGAATATTGGCAGATGTACTACAGGTACTACAGGTGGTTGCTGTGGTAGCAGGCACTTTAAATATGGTCAGTTAAAACCACAGTGTCATAAACCTACACAAGTAACATTCACTGGAAAGCTTTAGTGGGTTATTCACTAAAGTCTGAATTGTTGCATATAGGTGTGAATTTGCCAGCTAAAGACAGTTGCAATAGGCTTCTACTGTCGCAGTCGCAACTTTATTATGGGAAAATTGTCGCAATCTTCACATTAAAAAATTGTCGCGACTTTACAATGGGGAAATTGTCACGGATTTTCTATGGGAATCTGCTGTTTGTGAATTCGATAGTCGAATTCGCACCTTACTGAATAACTCCCTTAAGTCTGAATTTAGAAATTCCAGTTTGGTTGCAGCAGCCATTGTCATTTTTGAAGGGGTCACCGGAGTCCTACCATCAACGTGCCGATTGTCCGCTCTGATGGGAACAGGAAAATTAGGGGAGAAGTACGCCTTGTTGAATTCACAACTGTGACAGACCCCACTTGTTGATGAATATACAAAGCATCTGTGCACGTGCATGCAACTATTGTAGTCATCCAAATTAGACATGTATCCACTACATCGTAGAGTTCGACTGTCGAATTCGCACCTTAGTGAATAACCCCCTCAGGCAGCACAATTATTACTTTATAGCTTTGGTGCATCAAGGCTCATAGTTACAAAACAACAGGCTACTTGTGACTTCACAAGCAGCCAATCACCAGTTCTTTTTAGGAATTGCAGCGTGTTATATACAGTACTGTGCTTATCAGCCAGATAAACATCAAAAGATTGATTTGTGAAATAGAAACACTGATTATAGCAAACTGTAGAAATCACAGTGTAATGTCTCTTTTTTTAGTTATACATAATGACCAGCTCTGTAGAGTTAATTGAAAGGAAACTAATAGTGAAAAATAAAATCTCCTCTAAGAAAGCAGTCAATTACAATAATTGCATTAATTACATAGACATTTAGCGGCTGTTCCAAAAGGTCAATTTCCACTCATTACATTTTATAGTAAAATATATTTTTATAAAAGAATAAAAATATACAGAAAATATAATATATAAAATATACAAAATAATTTGTGATTAGTAAACTCTTTTTTTTTTCTCTCCTTTTCTTTTTCAGTTTGTAAAAAATGCATTTCTGAATGTATTTAAGTAAATGAGTTAGAGGCTGCCATAGGGTGTCTGACAAACAACAGAAGTAGGCTTCTGATTTACACTTCTGTTTCTACAGTTCAGTGCTTTCACTGATTCCATCTGAGCTAAGAATACACACAGGAATCCAGTTATATTGGAGAACATCGTGATCGTTTTCTGTACCACATTATTGAGTTATCTGAGATCATATTTGCCACTGATGAATCCTCAGTCTTAGGACATCAAGTGTTGAGATATAAATGCAAACATTTACAGGCCCCCACTGATTTGGTCTTTTAAATAGAGTTTCTGAGAGTAGACAGTAATGAAAACTTTAAATTGGCTTATATTATCTACATGTTTGGAGGGTTGCATACACAGAAACACTATTACACTAGCTGAGGTTGCTGGTTGTACACAAGGTCTGCTCTTGCTATAGTGTGTCAGTGAATGTACCAATGAAAAAAATGAACCATTGTTTTCTCTACGAGCGACAAAAAAAAAATGTGCACCTATTATTATTTCCAGATGTATTCTCTCTCTGAGAGGTGTACGTTGTTATGGATATGTGAGTTATAATTGCAAAATGTTCTGTCTTTCAGAACAGTCCTTGCTTTTATGTTCTGCATTTTCTGTAAGTACATCTAATATAAGTGCATATTGTTTCCTCTGAGCAGGAAAGTTAGAGGTCAGCAGTATGATAATACAGCAAGCTGTGGAGGGACTCACATATCTATTAACTGAGAGCTCAAAGCTTATGGTAAGTTGAATGATCAGATCTGCCAATCCTAGTATTTACTGTTGATGCAGATAATTATTCTATTCTTTTACCACAGATTTCAGAGGTTGATTTCCAGGACTCTGTGCTTGTTTTGGGCTTTCCAGAAGAAATCAACAAGGTTCTTCTTCAGTTTTATCTGGACAATAGGAAAGAGATCCGTCAAATTTTGACTGAACTGGAACCAGCACTCCCTCACTATCATAACATGGAATGGCGCCTGGATGTTCAGGTACAGTGCTTTCTCTAGCTTTGAATGTGATCACAGTGTTTACTTAACCCTGCAAGGATCTTTTGTAATAATGGCATGTTCTGCTGTATGGCTGACATTTTGTACACAAAGAAAATCCCATTTTTGTTTATTCTTTAACTGCTGTGTCAACCCAAAGTTTGCGGTGGCTATCAAAGCAAGCTGTATCCCCTTGGCATGTTACAGCAGCCTTGTGGCATGTAACGAAGCTAAAGGCATCCTTCTTTTATTTTGTGTATAAATGAACGCTGGAGTTTCCTCAAGTGTCTCTGCTTAAAAAAAAAAAATTCTGTGCAAATAATAGCTGCATAAAACATTAAAGGAGAACCAAAGCAAAGAAAATAAAAAAGCAGTGTTAAAATACTTTTCTTATACAGAGCCAATTCATTACAGTCATGTGCTGTAATTAGCCAGTGCCCAATGCTTCCTTCACAGCGCTGGCTGACTGAGAAGCCAGCGCTGCAGCTCCTTCCGACTTCCTTCTCTGGCCTCATACATCATCACGCTCATTACAGGAAGTGTTCTCATTGGCCTCTGCAATGAATGTGATGATATTTAA
>WMED01015936.1:0-11714 GCA_019650415.1 Pipa parva
TCTCTCTATGCATTGGATCACTGTGAGTTGCTGCTCTCCTGTTGAAGCTGTCTGAGTGACTTTGTGATATGCTGGCATTTATACAACGCTTGTTTTATTCCATTATCTGGTGAGAGTTTATCCAGATTAATACCATGTGGTGTTTATATAATTTTTTCACCACACACACTTTTTATATTGGCACGTTTGGGCTTTTTTAGTTTTATTAATTAAAATACAGGTTGCACTATGTTTATTTGTGCTTTTTCCAGAACATTCCCTGTTCCCTTCATCCCCTTATATAAGGGTCAATCTTACTGCATCAATCATAAGGCCTACTCCTTAACATACTTGCATGTTAAATCAACTGAGACAGTATACAAACATCCTGCATTGGAGTAATGGTAAAGTTAAAATAACTCTATTTGAAGAAAACTCTCCCAAAGACAGAACTGATCCTTTGATGATAAAAGCTTCTACGAGGTTGTTTGAGTTTACAACTATTTGCACATACTTGGATTTTTTTTTTTTTTTGACAGTAACAGTTTCAATTTTACCATCAAACTACAAGATTGGGAAAAGACAATTAAGACACCTATCAGTATATGCACAACATTAATGTTTATAAAGTATGAAAATTTAGAACTAGCAGAGGAGTCAAATGCATAATAAATAAAATTTGGGCATGATTTATGTTACTAATCCCCATCTCTTTACATTCCAGTTGCATTTAAATACACAGTTAACCCTACTTTTTGCTGGTGATACTTCTTTATGCCCTTTTAAACCCAAAAAGTTGACACACCCAAAGCAACCAGCAGAACTTATAGAAAGCCTTATATAGCTGACCTGAGCAGTACTTTCCTATTACAAATACACAAATAAAACTTATGTTGTTTAAATCATCAGTCTGAGAAAAGTTGTATGAACAACTATTTTGAACTTCTCTTTGCTCACTCAAGGCTCTATAGTTCTTTAAGGCATTTGAAAACATATCTCCCAACATCAATGGGAAAATCATGATAGAGAGATCTCTGCTAAAATCTCAGCTTGCAGATGAATTATATGTGGCTGATATATTCTGGTACTGCAGGTATATCAGCTTTGTATTATTATTTTTTCATAGGGTACAAGGTATAGCTAGAGTTTAAATACATTACATTTAAATCCAAATATACTGGATCAATGGGTTTAGTTACAGAATGCTAACATCTTTTGTTTCACTACATATATGCACTCAGTAATGTACCAGTGATGATTTAGACCAGTTTTGATGGAATGAAATGGTAAATCTAAATAAGGTTCCCAAATACATGAAATCCAAATGCTGCAGTCAGTATTGGACTGGCCAAACAGAACACAGGGTAATCTGCTATTGGGCACAGGCCTGAGTTGGTGCTCCTGGGGTTTCTAACTGCACTATTGTGGCAAGTTACTGAGGGGAATGTGTAGCAGGTTAGGGGATTAGATACTAAAAGAGGTAGGATGCAAGAAAGTTACAGATCATAATGAAACAGAATCTGTTTGGGAACTTGTTTATTTGTCAAACACAAAAAAAAGTATACACAGGGTATTTTAATTGGAAAATTTTAAAGCTGCCACCCAAGTACCCACCTTGTTGTTTTCTATTTAAAACAACACCTTACCTTTGATATAAAATCTATAAAGTATGCATTTTCTAAATGTAAATAACTTTAGATATCTGGGCAGGGCAGGCTTGTTGTCAAGAATGCATTTCTTTGAAAAATCAACATGTAAACCAAGAAAGTCAAGTTAAATAATTTCTCACCGGTGAAATTCCTACTATGTGTGGGTACTTTGCAACTGCTCCAGAGTAATTTTCATTGAATGAATGAGCATCCAACTTGTGTCACATACCTCCACAATAGTACATATTTTCCAACAGTACTCCCTTTCAACCATCTAGGCATACCAGGATTTTTGTCATGGATGCTGACTTTTGGACAAAACACCACAAATAACCAAGCTAAATATGATTGAGCAATGCATTATGACCAGAATAATACTTAATTTGTGTAGATATTTGTAAAGACAAAGTAACTAAGCACCCCCAAAGCAGAATGAGTGTACAAGGGGATTTCCAGCTGCACCAAAAAAAGAAATACTTTCAGTTTTAAGGCAGAACAACTTCTAACTATTAAAACATCCCCCAAGGATGTACTTTCCAAACATACTGTACATCTCTTCATATCAAAATGCAGAGTCAAAACAGAAATTTGTTAAAAAGTCTACACATGAACCATAAAAACTAATAAAAATCTATACTGAACAAATCCTAATACCCATGTGTATTATGGAATAATACCATAAAGTAACGGTCCAGTTGCACCACAAACACAATGGTAAAGCCCGTCAGAAGAGAGGATGTAGAAAAATGCCCTGCTGCACCCAAAACATAACCAGGACAGTGCTCTCTTTATATTACATAACTAAAGAAGAAGAGGAGTTTATTTTCTTAATTAATCAATTTTATACTAGTTTGTCTGCTGAATTGCTGCCGACTGTACAGTATGCTGAACTATAAAACCTGTATCAACCTTTGAAATATTTTTATTTGATTACATTGATACATCTGTATGCACCATTCAACTTTATAGAAAAGTAAATATGAAATCTAGGTCATTTTTATTAAGCTGTAGAGAGCAATGACAATAGGATTGTCTTTACAGAAAGCTAGACCAAAAAAGACCTGTGTTCTAACATACCATTTGAATGGTGATTAGCAGTCAATGTATTTTAATTCATGTGATTTGTAGGATTGACTTTATTTACCCAAGGGTAATGTTTTATTCTTCGTGGGTGCATTAGCACATAACATTTTAACAGCATCAAATACAAATTATTAGTGGGAAAAAAAGATCAGGTGTATTAATTTCATCAGATTATTCAGTTTGAAATAATTTATGCCTGTTTGTTTTTTTTTTAATTAATCAGTGTAAAATATGAGTAAATATCCAGATGTTACTCTAAACCCTGTTTTTAAATATTCTTACAAAGAAAATCTAGCCATTACTATAGTTTGAAATGTCACAAAATATCAACCAACTGGAAACATGCACTGCTAGTGCTTTGACCTAAATCAACTGAACCATAAATCCATTAAATGATTTCATTTTTGTCTTTCCACATATTGATTGCATTTGTAGTGTAGAACAAACAAAACCCTACACTGAATTAAATGTGACAAAGCTCCATATAAAATAAACGTTTCTAGAGTAGCCTTAAAAAAGAACAAGTTTACTTTCTTCAAATTTTCTTTTGGAATTGTTGATGCTTTAATACAGAACACCACTACCTGATCAATCAAGTGTTACAAATAGTTTTACTAAATAAAAAAACAACATAGTTTCAATTTATTAAACATGCAATCAAATCTACATTCTAAAAAACTCATGATTTCCTGAAAGTATAATGCTTTCATTTGAAAATATGCCTTTCATGTTTTCCTTGCTTTTTGACCCCAGTCATGCATATAAATTATATGAATTAGGGTTTACTTAATTTATGAATTTGACTGCTTTCTGCTTTTACCAATAGTGGCCATGTTGTATGTATTTGTTGAACAGGCCTTAACCAGTCCCTCTGAATATACAGTATAGTAACTATAATGCATTGTCATTTTTTTTATGTTAATATCCATTTAAATAAGACTCCTAAGTAGCCATTAGGATGGTGTGGTGAGTAGTTTAATAGTATGAGTGCTCGGGGTATCTAACCCTACAGTACTAGACATGGTGATGTAATTAACTTACATGTGCTAGAGGAATGTGAGCATTCTCTATGCAGGTATACATATGTTTTGAAGTTGTTTGATGACTTCAGCTTCTCTTTATATAAGGTTGCAGTTTGCATTAGTGGGGTGGATTGTTAACATTTATTTTTGTTTTACATTTCAGTAAAAATCCTTTTATGCAAGACAATGTTAAAAACATCAATTCATTACCTTACCTACTTGCTTGATACCGCAGAGGAAAATAATCCAGATGATAATACGAAAGATATCTTTATCTCCTGTATAAACATATTAAAAAAATACTGCATGTTGACAGTGATAGCCTAGAGAATTACAATTAGTCTGGATGTTACTAAGCATGTTGCTGCATCAAGGGAGACCTTGGAGTTAACACTTTACAATAGGTATTAAATGGTAAATTGAAAAATATGTTGGCCTACAGTTTCTTGCCATATTCCATGGAAGAATTAAATCATATTGAAGACAGTCATTTCATATTCTACCAGGATGACTCCTGATGTTCCCCTCTTGCTTTAGAAACCTGTGGGCTGGTGGGATTTCCTGTGGATGCCCAAGCACCTTTGGATCAAATTAAAAGTGACCTTCCCACAATTGTCCTATTACTACTATGACTTCCTATGCGCTGCTTTTCCTGAGATGCTGTATAGGCATAATTCTTAATATACCTCCCAGGATCTCTACATATAAGAACAAATTTATTCTAAATAAGAGATATGCATAAAACTGGTAGTGATACATTTACATATATATATATATATATATATATATATATATATATACAGTATATATATGTGTGTGTGTGTGTGTGTGTGTGTGTGTGTGCGCTTAAGTACATGTACTTGTAGGCACTGTATATGTTGATAGGTGTACAGATGTAGCTAGACTGACTTTATAATTGTACACTTTGTTTTAGAACTCATTTTACTAAATTCTAACACAAATTAAAATATATTGAGATAAGACAGTGCATTTACATACAATCCCATTGAGAAACTGTTGTTAACACTTTTTGATGCATTTTGTTCAAATGATAAAATGAGCTTTACAGATTTTGATAAAGTCAGACCTGCTGTACCTTTTATATGGAGGCAGGTATATGGACGACATTCAACAGGTTTCATTTTAAACTCACTAGAGAACTTTTTTGTTCAAGTGAGACCCCTCTCTACCAAAACTGTAAAATCTCAGGTACTATAATTTAACAGAAGAGAAGCAAACTGTATCATAAGCAGCAACATGCAACATGGGATTACAGTACATCAGAATTCTGCTTTTCGCTTGCTCACATCAGTGATTTTGAAGAGGAATAAAACAAGACTGGCTTTACACAGAGCAAGAGGCAGCGCCGGAGAAAAGAAAGCAATCAGTAAGTATGCCTCCCTCCCTTAAAATTACCCCTAGACGACTGAAGCCAAAATATCCAAAACTAAACTGCAGTTTAATATAAGCAGCATGTTTTGAGTTTCAGGGGGTTATTGACTAAAGTGAAAATTCAATTGTCAAATTCTCAAACAGCGGATTCCCATAATAAATCTGTGACCACGACAATTTTCATATTGTAAAGTCTTGACCGCGACAACTTTAAAGTTGCGACTGTGACAATATTTCCATAGCCAAATTGTACAGTGCTGCATAAATTTGTGGCACTTTATAAATAAAATTATACATACATACATAGTAATATCACGACTGTGACTATATTCTCATCATAAAGACGAGACTGCGACAGTAGCAGTCTATTGCAACTGTCTGTAGCTGGCAAATTCACACCTTTATGTAACACTTTGGGGGGGTTATTCACTAAGATACAAATTTGAATGTCGAATTCGAAAACATTGGATTTCCATTGTAAATCCGCAACAATTTCACCATTGTAAAGTCACAACAATTTTTTAATGTTATAATTGTGACAATTTTCATAATTTTTCATAATAAAGTCACGACTGTGACAATATTCTCATTATAAAGACGCGACTGTCTTTATTTGGCAAATTCACACCTATACGCAACAATTTGAACTTTAACCCATAATCCCCTTCGACTTTAGCCAATAACCCCCTCAATCTTTCCCAAAGGCTGTGAGATGGTATGTGGGGCAAATTTATCTTTCAGAAAAATGAAAACCAAAGAGATGTGTTGTAATAAGAATGAGGATAACTTACATAATACTCTGTTTGGATAAAGCCCATATTTAAATAAAAAAGATTATTATTAGACACAGAACATTTCCATAATCTTTATATGATTGTAAAATATTTTATGAATCAATCACAGAATCATTTGCACATACCATAGCAAAGAGAATTATAGAATTATATTGCTTTTTATTTTAATTGAATTCATTAAGTATGCATATCTGATGAGAAATGGTTGAAATGAACACCCTGCCAATCTAGTTATTAAATTGAATTCTATATTATTTTGCACTGTACATAACTGGTGCTATCTGAAACTGATATACCAGGCTAATACCAGATAAGTACCCATGAAACCCGTTTGTCCGGGTTTAACTTTAATGTGTTAAAAGGTTAACATATCTGAAGCTATTCTCGAATTTATGAATAATGGCATTGCATTTTGATAAAAGTATGAAACAATTTTGTGACAAAGGCATTATATTACATTTTGAAAAACTATCATCAGAGTCAAAATAATTGCAAGCATACCTGGCAACCTGGCAACCTGGCAACCTGGCAACCTTGCAACCTGGCAACCTGGCAACCTGGCAACCTTGCAACCTGGCAACCTGGCAACCTGGCATACCTGGCAACCTGGCAACCTGGCAACCTGGCATACCTGGCAACCTGGCAACCTGGCAACCTTTCATGAAAGGTGCAAATGAACCTATAAAATGTTAACTCTACATAATCCTAAACTGTGATAAGACATCATCCACTGGAGTGAACAGGTCCCATTTTACCAAATATTACAAATTATTGAACTGCTATTCATTATATAGGAAAAAGAAAAAATATATATAAAAAAACTAAGTAGGTCCTTTTTGCCATTTTTTTGTATTTTATGCCACATTCCTGCTCTCGCATTTAACTTCCAGCGCTTAGCTTCTCATTTCCCCCGAAGCAGTTCTTTTTTCTGCCAAATTTGTCCTTCAACAAACTTTATAAAACTTTATAAGTGTTGGACTTTCAAACTTTAAAAACACTAATATTAATTCCCAAACTAAGCATGTTCAAAGCAGTGCAATAATATGTACAAAATTACAAAATGGCTTTCATGAATAAGTAACATAGTGTTGAATAAAATATTAAAAAGACTTGAGAATTCCTTTTCATATTATTCATCTCATCATGTTTTTTTTTTCCTTAAAATTGTGTTTGTTCCAGTTGCTTGTTTTCAGTACTGTATAGGAGAGTGTAAATGTACTGTAATAGCAAGTATTATTTAAAATATTTAAACGTGCTGAAAAATACATCATTTCATAATACTACCCAGAAAAGATATGAATATTGGTAAAATCTTGAAGAAGGAGCAATCTCTTGAGTGAAGGAGGAATATTATTCTATAATATAATACACAGTATACAATAATGCTGTCAGGGACAGCCAAAAAATCGGTGGGAGTTGGATCCCACTGGATGAGTACTGGCTTCAAATGGTCAGGGACCTGACGCCGGGTGTAAATACTGGGAAGTACCAGCAGGAGAAACAATTTACTAACCTCCCCTTTAATGAAGTAAGCCTCAATGAATTCCCTTTAAGAAGGCCGAGTGGGTCAGTAACAATGCTCCAAAAGTTCAGGTGCTCCTTTAAGGGAATCTAGAAGGGCTAGTGGCTGGTTTACTAGAAAGCCTTGTCTCCTTAATTCTCAATGCAAGTCAGGGAGAGGAGAGCAGCTTATAATCCCCACTGACAAAAAGTGAAAAGTCAGTTGAAATGAATAGAGATAAAGTAAATACTTCCTTTAAATGTTGCCTGTCTGATCCAGGAGGAAGTACAACTCTGTTGTAAAATAATTAAAATAAACAAATCACCAGATCCAGATGGTATTTACCCTAGTGTCTTAAGGTAGTTAAGAACAGTCATTGTCAGATCATTATTTTAAATATTTAAGGACACTATAATAATATGAACAGTTCCACCTTTATTCAAAAAGGGGACCAAAAGTCACTTTGAAAATTATAGACCTGTGAGTTTAACTTCTATTGTGGGTAAAATGTTTGAAGGCTTTCTAGGAGATGCTATCCTGGAGTATCTCAATCTAAACAAATGTATAATTCTATATCAGCATGGGTTTATGAGGGATTGATCTTGTCAAACTAATTTAATTGGCATCTATGAGAAGGTCATTTCTAGACTTGGCCCAGGGAGGGTGAGTCACAAGATGTCATATACCTTGATTTTTCCAAAACATTTGATACTGTGCCACATTAATAACTGGTAGATTATAAAAGAATGCTTGGACTGGGAGAAATGTGTGTAAGTGGGTTAGTAACTGGCTCTATGGTAGAAAACAGAGGGTAATTACTTGTTACTAGTGGGGTACTCCAGGAGTCAGTTGTGGGCCCTGTTCTCTTCAATATATTCACTAATGACCTTGTTGAGCAATTGCATAGTAAAATTTAAATTTTTGAAAGATGATATTAAACTTTGTAATGCAATTAACACAATGGAGGACAGCATTTTATTACAAATGGGTATAAAAATAGTTGGGGGCTTTGGCAAAGAAATAGCAAATGTTGTTTAACACTGTCAAGATTGAATACAAAATGGGAAAACATTGGGAAAACTACTGTAGACAGGAAAAGGGATTTAAGAATTTTAGATCTCAGTAAACATAGCTTTAGTAACCAATATCAAGTAGCTGCTGCCAAGGCAAATAGGATCATGACAACATACTACTACCACTTTACACTTTTAAAGCGCTTGTTTAAAAGTCAAATTATTGATTATATTAGTATCTGTTTTGTTTTCATAAACTTCTTTAAATGAGAATGTGTTTAAATCATATACTATATTAGATGAACACACCTGTTACTTGATCTTTAAAAAGCAGATTGTAATTTAATATCTACTGTAATTATTTACACAATATGTTTCACACATCTTGTCCTTAATAATGAATCTATTGCAAAGTTTCAGCTCGTTTTGGATATGTTTTCAAATTTGGAATTTGTTTTACATCAAAAGTATTTACATCAATTCAAAACATGTCTTTTTTTCCATTCAATTGCTGAAACTACAAGAAAACAATTTAGAGACATAACTATATATTATACATATTATACATTTTGTATATACAGATAGGTATCCCTTGTGGCTTTTAGCTGATTATTTTAGCTTATTATTAACAAACAGCATATTTTATGGATGTTCTAGTAACTCTGTCCCTTTAACTGCAAACACTGTAGTGCAGAGCTAAGGGGAAATTAGTATGGATGGGCAATGCATAGCTGGTCTAAAAACCACTGTAAAGAAAATCAAAGTATGAAGCTGTATCAGGGTTGGAACTGCAGTGGGGTCTATCTGCATTACACAATACACAGGAATATGCCATGGTAATGTAGTTTGGAACTTCAGGAGGGCTGCTGAGACAGGATTTCCTGCCTCTTGGTTGGCCAATTTAAAAATGGTTGCAACCTCTACTCAGTATAAAGTCTCAATCCTTAGTGCAATCCAACTGCCCTAATGTGTTTCCTCAATTAATTAAATTCAAATTTTGATTGCCACTAATTTAGCAAATTTAGGTCATCCTTTGCACCCTTTCATCACAAATTATTTGTTCAGTAGGTGTTGTTTTCTAATCTTGAGTATTTAGAAGATACCACTATCTGCTTCACCAGTTGTTGAATGAATGAGGTTTTAACTGAGCCAAAAAGAAAAAAGAAAAAGCAAACCTTGTTCTGAATCTGAATTGTTTTGACCACTGGGTGTTACCAACCAGAATTTTAGTAAAATGTGGAAGATAGTACTGAACAGGTGTTTTGTTGGTGCTCAACATATCCAGTATAACGTTGATTTGCCAGGTATTGACACTTTGCTTGTAAGATTATAGGGGGTAATTTATCAAACAGCGAACTTACCCTCTGGATGATTTGCATCAGTATGCATACCCAGTTATGTGCTCGCTGATGTCCTGCACGTGGACATCAGCGAATGCTTTAAAGGGATTCCAGTCTCAGTGAAGCTCGCGAGGCTAGACTCGAGTCACCTCGCAAGACTGGAATCCCTTTTAAGCGTTTGCTGATGTCCGCGTGCAGGACATCAGCGAGCGCATAACCGGGTATGCGTACCGATGCGAAGGAACCAGAGGGTAAGTTCGCTGTTTGGTGAATTACCCCCTAATGTTTTGTCTGATTCTCTGGTTTCCTGACCATTGGTCTTTTTTTTGCACACAATATTATACAATATATCAAAAACTATAAAAGCTGTAGAAGAAAATGGATCTCTAGAATTACTCCAATATTAAGCAAGGGCCTTATGAACTTCACAATACAAGCACTGCTGAGAGTATATTTTCTGCAATATTATATTACAGTGTATATATATATATAAAATAGGATCAGAGTAATGCAGTAAACATACAACTATTCAGAACAAAAATCTGCATCTCATTTGTGAAAGTCCAATTTTCTATTTACAACCATAAGTGTATATAATTAAATTTTGAGTGTGAGAGAAAGGGGGTCCCAATTACATAAGTTGATCCAATGAGAAGCAGTAGTTAGCAAAGCAGAGATTTCAATAAGAAATAGGCAATTGAAAATGTAGTAGCAATTTTAATTACTAACCATTACGGATGCCTTTGCATCAATTTGCGTGCATATTCACAGGTAATTTGGCTATTCAGCATGCAAAAGAGTCTGCTGAAGGAGCGGATTCTGCAGTGCGTACTGCTCTGATTTCACCTGTTTTCCCTTGCCACAAAAGAGTGGCGAATTGAGGAGTTTGATGGCAGGGCTCCAGTGTTGCATAAGGCGACTATTCATTCAAAAGTAACAATGGTGACTGCGACTAAATTAGTCTACTATTAAACATGAACTAGGTACAAAGTAACATATAAAATAAGTATTTTTCACGTATATGTAGTTAGTGGGATATGATGAGACTGACATCACTGCCCTTTACTGGAGGAATTCTCCTCACTCTGCATGACTTCTCATCCTACTATATTGCGACTGACTACATCACACTATGCATGCAATGGTGTCCAACGCTGTCCACTGCTTCATGGATAAGGAGAAGAATTCACGACTTCCTAGTCGTATTGACGAGAACAAATGCGGAGTCACCATGCAAGGCGAATTTGGACTTTGATGAATAACCCCCTTATATAATGTTACTTGATTTTAGAAAAACAAAGATCAAGCAGAGGGAACTAAACATGCAATAAAATGAGTAAAGTTCACAGACTCTATTAAAAAGGAGGACATTTTGTAGATATGGTTAAAGAAACTCCCATAAACTTTAAATTCCGTATAACACACAGGATAGATCTTAAACAACTGTATAACACAAGCAAAATACAGTAACCAGTACATGAAAATGCTACAAAACTAATATTAGAGAACACTAAAACTACAGATGTTACTCACACAGTATAATATTACAATCCCCCAGTGCTATGACTTATGTTCAGAAGGGAAAACCCTTTGGTGTCAATCACAGAAGAAAGGTAAGCTACTTCAGATGAATTTATCTCGCTGCCATAGTCTGCTTTGTTTTCATGCTGTATTGTTTTTCTTAATGTAACAAAGGAAGGGATAAGCAATGAGTGAAGTACTGTAGCTCTAGGAAAGATTACAACCCATATAATTAACATAGTAAAAAGTATATTATTTGGAGCTAGTGACAAGTTACAAAGACAAGGGAATTGCAACAAATGAGCTAAAAGGCAAGTGCTCAATTTACAAAGCCAAAACCTGTACTTATCCTATTGTCACATTCATAGGGGTAAATAAATGGGATTTTTTTTTCCTTTTTCTATTTTCCTAGTGTAACAG
>WMED01015937.1:201-11756 GCA_019650415.1 Pipa parva
TATTTACTGAATGTTAAAGTAAACTTCAAGTCTGACTAAACAAACACTTTGATAGCCTATTCTTCCTCCTATGTAACCATGTCTTCCAAAACAAACCAGAAAGCAGAGACAGCAAATGGTTTCCCTCGGAGAAAATGAGAGTTTGTGAACGTACCTATCACCTAGAATAATATTAAAGGATAAGTAACACCATAAAGAAAATTCAACTTGAATTACAGTAGAACTGATCAATGATCTTCTGTTTCATGTAATGAGTAGTTTGTATGTAATCATGTAACTGGGTTTTGCATGCAGGTACAGTCATTTTCTCTGTTTATTGGATAGCAGGTTTGTAATATTTGAAAAATTTTGAAGCAATGTCTTTTTATTTGTTCAATGGATAAATTGAGTCTCTCTCTGTTGGGGCTCTGATCATTTAACTGGTTTCATCCATATTAGAGTATTAGGACAACCAGTATTTGCAATTATACCTCTGCTTTGAAGGATTTATAGATTGGTATGTTCTGTAGTTTTGCTTAACAGCTTAAATACAGTATGTTATCACATTATATGGACTAATCTGTGGATTATAATGAAGGTACATTTGTATATCCATATTTTGAGCTAATCTGAATTTGATGAAAAGGGAACAAAGCCAAATTTGTCTGTGGAGGGCTTAGAGGGATTCATTTGCATAGGCCTGCCTATTGTGTGCTCAGGTGCACCCTCATGGACACATGCAAATTTCCCATTAAAATAGCACACCTGCAGGCAAATGGACATCATCTTTGCTCATCGCTTTATATGCTAAACTACTATTTAACCTATAGGCAGTGCTTTACTCTTTTCATCAAGCTCTGTGGTGAGGTGAATACATTTCTGTGCTCATCTAGTTCTGCTATTCTTCAAGCATTGGAGTCTGTTGAGGTAGTGAATTTGGCTGTGTCACATTCACCGGTTTGACTTTGCCTGGTCAAAGTGTTGAACTAGGGGGCTGATGATAAGGCTCTGATGTGGCATAATGCAACTGTTAATTCAAAAGTGACAATAAATACTGCAGCCATGAACTAGGGATATGGTGACATAGAAAGGGATGTAATATGTAGGCTCATTATATGGGAATGCCTTATGGTCGAATCAATAAATGCAATATTGAGCAGTGCAGCTGGATACTTTTCATTGGCAGAGAAAAGGTTTAGCAGCAGTTAAAGGGGCACATTCGATTAATAAGAGCTGTATGTGGCTATATAAGCATAGTTGTCCCGGTAAAATATGAAGATCTATCATCGTTAGAAAAGAGTGGAAATGGAGAATTGTATCTTCAAGATTTATTTTTAAAGTGATCAACAATAAAGTAGGTATTTAACCATATTTGAAAAAGTTCTGGCAATTAAAGACATTAACACTATAATTACAAATATATGTAAAAAATGTAAATAGGTTTAGAGATTGAAGCTTCAGTACGTAATGGAAACAGTTCCTATTTACATAATCTATTCATATAAAACTACAGTACTTGATTATTCATATTACTGTGCACAGTAACACAGCCAGAATTCAGAAGCACTTTCATTCAGTAGCAGGCAGTGTGCCCTGAGATCGTCTCCTTTATAAATGGACAGTGATAACCAGTTTGTGAGCTAGTTCATGTTTTGGGATGTGTAATGCAGAATATTGTGGCCCTTCTTCTTTATGTCATGTCCACACAGAATATGAAGCATTGGCAGAGTCAGCTGAACACAAATGGTGCACAGACAAAGCCTTCTGTGAGATGTGAACATGGTAATAATTCTTGCTATATTGTCCCTATGTGATTATTGATGTTGGAACTGAGAGTGGCTTCAGTCATGCAGCGCTGACAGGCCTAGAGTTGCCTTTAGCATGCTATTTTCCTGGCTATTTGTCAGGTCACAGCATGCCTGATGGATGCCAATATGCATGATCGCTTTTCTACTAAAAGTGCTTGTTTTCATTCCCGTGCACATACAGTATGTCACCTCTCTTGTCTAACTCATCTCTTTCAGCCTAACAGCTAAACATTTATTAGCCCATAAAATCAATGTCAGTTTACTTTACAGATTAGATTAGACTGTGTTTATAAGATTCCTTCTACTATGATGTGCCCTCTTTTCATGACATCAGTGCTTTCATCATCTCCTGTCTCCTTGACTGCATTTTGATGGAGATTAAAGCATTCTTTAATCTTTATTAGAATTAGAAAAACAAGCAGGTATCCTTCAGTAACAAGGTATTAATGAAACACAAGTGTGTTGGCATAAAGTGCGCAATTAGTAAACCGGGTTTGAGTTTTTCAATAAAGACAAATATTTTCATTTATGTAATAATTTGTCCAAGTAGCTTAATATATGACCTCAAACAACAAATGTTTTCAGTAACATTATGTGATTTAATCTTTAAAAGACATTTTCTTAATGTGGCTGCTATGGGGGAGTATGTTGGTTTTGTATGTATGTATTTATTCATTTATATAGCGCTGATATATTAAGCAGTGTTTTACAGAGATTCATCATTCACTTCAGTCCCTGCCCCGTGGAGCAAAAAAAGCTTTTATCAATAAGGTGCATTGTTTTAAATGAAAAAGTAGTTATTTACTGAATACTGTTATTGAACTGATGAAAAATCAGTTTGATGAAAGTAAGGCCAACTGGCAAAGTCAGTTAAGTGACCTAACCTCTTTGTTACAGCTATAACACTACCCAGAAACCCTCTGGTGCATATCTTCTTTCCCCTGGATGGCTAGCACTCCAAAATGTGAGAAAAAAACCCTGTGAAGTATTTCAATGCCAGAAAATGTAGGAAATGTTTTCCATGAGAAACTGTGGACTTGATAGTGAAACACTTGACCCCAAGCCTGCGTTGCTGGCTATAGATCAGAGCTGCAAACTGCTCAAAACAGTTCATTGGCTATAAGAAAAGCTTCTTAATTGTGACCTAACAGAATATTTCATCTCCTGTTGTCTGTTGTAGTATCCTTACCTAACTGCCTCCAGCCATCCAAAATACTCTCTGCTAAGGCAATTTTTATTTAAAAAAAGAAAACTTTATTAGATAAGGTCACTCAGTTAACTTAGTTTGCCAATTGGCTTTACTTTGATCAAACAGATTTGTTATCAGTTCAGTCTGATTCCACAAAACAACCCCCTCCTCTGCCGTGGCAACTTTCTCTGGGGTACCAAATATTTAGCTAAGGCCAGGTTCACACTTTTTCTTCACTGCGCTTAAAATAAAAATGCTCGCTGCAAATCCCTATGGCACTTACCTTCCTGCGGCCACACCAGCACTGAACGCGAGAGCACGCACAGTGGAGCACACTTTATCATGTATTTCCTGAGCGTATGGACATGATGTGAAGAATGCATGCAAATGGGAGGAGCTGCGAACGCCGAGGGAGCGTTCACACCGCGTTAGATAAGTACAATAGAAAAGCACGTCCCAAAGATAAGCCGGCATATTTTTGGACGCACTTATATAAAAGCACAGCGTATATAAACGCCAGTGTGAACCTGGTCTTACTTTGCATTCCACATGAGCAAGTATGTTACAAGAAAAGTGAAAGAGTTAATGAAAATTACACTGCAATATTAAATAATCATTCAGAAGAAAGTTGCATTGTACTGTCCCTGTTTGCAGAAACTCAGATTTATCATTATATATCTCGTCTCTGAACAATGTGTATGGCAGCTCAGCAGAATCTAAGCACAAAATCTACTTGCTATTCTTTCTAAAATTTTAAGGAAAAAGCCTGATAATAATCAAAGTGTCAAATTAATGTCTGTTGATACTACAACTGAAGAAGATTTTTACATCAACAAAAAACAGTTTTGTCACTGCAGAGCAAGTGACAAAAAGAATTTAGAAAGATCCGGAGAATATCTAAATAAAATTGGCAGAGACCACCCACAAGTCTCTTTGTGTTGCTAAGCATCAGGTAATTCGTTTGGGAAAAGAAGAGTAATATTTTAACTACTATCGGGTAACATATATTTATTGAATAAATATTATACATGGTTGATGTTCGCTTAATTATAATGCATTTAATTGTCTGAGATACAACTAGAATTGTAAATTTGTATCTCAGCTACCTTTATTATTTACCACTTTGTGATGAGCTTTATAAATCCTTAAAAAGGAATTGTAAACACTATCAGAGAGCTGGCACCCACTCTATTCCACTTGGCTATTGGCCATTTATATATAGCACCGAACTGAAAAAAAAAATGAGTGATGAGCTTCACTTTCAGCTTTTTCCTATGCAATCAGTTATGGTAAGTCAAGATAAATAAGGATATCCCAATGAGATGTGTCAAATTACAAAAAAGCAGCTTTATAATATATGACAATTGGAGCTCACCTACATTTGTGTATAATACGAAAAAGAGCAACAGCTATAAAATAACTACCCTATGTGATACATGGTATATTGCTCACTCAGTGATGTAACAAAGTGACAAATATATAACTATATTTCAAAGAATTATCAGCTTTCCCTATATCTCAAACCAAAACCATTCCCTTTCCAATTCTTTAGAAAAACGCTCTCCGAGACCTCCAATATGTTTATATTACCCCTGCATCCCTTTATATTAGCATGTGTTCCACCATCCATAACTCCTCACCCTCCAATTCTTTAACCTCCCCACCACCAATAACAAAACTTTGCACATCCCTCATTTATAACACTATATTCATATAATAGATCAATCTATCTCTTCTGGCCTGTGGTCCTGTGTCTTCAGTTATTGTTATGCAACTCTTCAATAGCTTTCAACAGAAAGAGGTAAATTATCCACTATCTGTCAGGCAGAGCATTAGCTATAACATAATGGATCAGTAAAAGGATCAGTTTTCAGTAAACTTAATGTTACATTTATTGGAGTTCTCTAATACCTTAAAGATTCTTTTCTCAGAAGTCATTGCTTGTTAAAGCATAGCAACAAGAGCTTGTTTAAACATAGCAACAAGAGCATTGTACTAAATGTTACAACTTCATCAGGGGTGGGTTTGGAATCTAGAGACAGTATTTAAAGATACAGTCAGCTCTCAAATGTTTTTTTCCCCACTTATTTGTAACTTTGAAATAAATGATTTTTCGGATATAAATTATTTACATACTTTCAGTATGCTTAACAAGTCTTGATAAAGGTCCAAGAGGGAGAAGTGAATTATCAACCATTTTTTAATGTAGTTTGAAATGAATTGAAATTTATAAAGACCGAGCAGTACATCAACAGTGTTATGTATACATATAATAGAAAAAGTACAGTAGAGCAGTCCCTTTAAATAAGTGGTCTACTATGTGCAAATAATTGCTATTGCACACCAGGACTTATTTGTGATATCACTCACGGCAGTGTGATGGTGGCAGTTAATCGTCTAATAAGTGGATCATTTAATACATTTTTCGAATTACCTAAAATGTAAGATGCAATCCCAGTTTGAAAAGCGTACTTTTGCTATAAGGATGGAAGCTGTATTTCTATATCAGTTTACTGTAAATACAAACCTACAAGCAAATACAAAGTGTCTCACCCACCTGAAAAGGTCCCAGTTATTTAATATGTTTTAATAAATCGATGTTAATATATATAGTACACACTCCTAGTTGTAGTTAATAAGTGCTATTCATTAAATAATCTGCTACTCGGTTAAACAGTTATACAAATGGTAACATTCAATATTTTAAAAGTCTGGCTTTTAAAAGTTTAACTAACCATTCAGTTAAGACAAACATTAGAGCCATGGCAGACTAGTGGGCAGACCTTTTCTGCCTTTATTGGCTAACATAGCTATAGAAATAACACATTTACAACTGCATTGGTGGAAAGTTGGCCACAGCTTTATTGGGAATTTCAAAACCAGAAATGAATTTCAGCACATACAATTTTGTAGCATCTCCAGTTGCCTAGAAACTGGTGCATATTCAATGCTAAAAGACCCTTTGCACATACAAACTTATAGCATCTCCAGTTTCCAAGAACCATTATCAACCAGGAGTCTCCGACTATCTGTACAGGAAAACCAAGCGGTGAGCTACTGGCACCCTTCCAGAGTAGCCATAACTCACTATATATAGTACAACTTTACAATATTGTTGCTAAAAACCCTCAAGCTGTGTCAATAATTGCAAAACTTTTTTTAAAAAAACATGGAATTGTTTTTTTAGCTTCATATTGACCGAAAATGCTGTTACATGTTCGTTGTTGTCATAGCACTCTATTGCAACAAGGGAGAGAGGGGGGAGTCGGAACTTTTATTTCTTGGCATTCCTAAGAATATGGCACCCAAGTAGGTGGGCCCACATTATATACTGTGTCCGCCCCCAGCTCGTGAATTGCCTGCTGGTTTTATCCCATAGGAGGATGGCCCCTGCCAATTACTGAAAGTGGGCTGCCCTGTATGCCATGACCTGTTCCCCCTCCACCCTTGCCCATGGGGGCTGTAGGAGGGGAGGAGGAGGCCAGATAACTTTTCATCTAACTAAATTTATTTTGACCTGCATAGCAAATTGCAGTTTTACAACTTAAAATTTAGGGGTCAAATACTAGAGAAATTCCAATCCACTTTCCAAGAGGAGCACTGTATATTATACAATATATTAATAGTTAGATAATACAAATATAGCTGGGCTTGCTTTTGACACTTTATGATAGGATTAACTTTGCAGCATGTCAACACATTGAATTAGGATCGCTTAAAATAAGAAAGTTTATTTACCTGTAATTCTGTGGAGAAAACAACGCTAACATCACACAATTTACATATCAGAAATATACCTAACCAGTGCTGAACTTCTAAAAAATATGCAGGAAACTCCTGCCATGAACCAGTAGCAATGTATTGCAGGTCTCATGGCCAAAAGCATTTAAACTGGGTCGAAAACCCAGTAAAAAATAAGCCCTGTACCTGTCTATTGCTGTTAATGCTTTGCCTCGACCAGAATAACCTATAAAGTGTCTTGCCCTTCGTATCTAAACTCTGGGAATACTTTTGGTACCCACAAGCCATGCCCCTGACATGAGAGCTTCACCAAAACATTGTTAGACACACAATGACCACCATCTGAACAAGTATGAATTCCCAGCTCTTGCTAATGAAAAGATAAAGAGATTTTAAAAAATCAATTCAGATTACACAGTATGGTTGAGAGTATATTGGTTTTTATAAACAGTCACTCAAATACACAACCTTGGCACATCCAGCAATCAGTCATCTGGAGAACAGACCGGACAGGGCTCCAACAAACCCCAAAATGCAAGATATATATCAAATAAAGTCATCTGCTCACCTTGTATGTTAGGAAAATATTCCCATTTTTATTGCAGCACATTTCATAGTGGCACAAAATGCCACTTGATGATTTTTTTTTTTTTTTCACTTGATGATTTTGTATTTGTAATAATTGTTGGAGATTAAAAAATAATCATTGAATATGATTGCTGTCTCTATATAGTCAGATAAATATGTGCACTACAGAAGGAAATACATGTCTATAGTGGGATTAAAAGAGAAAAAAAAATGGAGAGCTTTTCCATTTTGAAAAAGAGCTGTCATTCCAGCTCTGAATGTAATTACTTTCCAGAAGGGAAGAGTAGTTTAATGTCTTTATTAGTTTTCAGTACTTAATAAGTAGGATGATGAATAGTCCCAACTTAATCGATCAGTATGAAAAACAAGTAATTAAGAGACTATTACAAAATCCTAGTTTAGCATTAGTACCAGGAGGAAATTATTGGGATCGCTAGAAAACATTGAACATTAATATGCTTCGAGTCATTTCTATGAATCCTAACTATAAATAAAGGCATAATTTTCCCTGGAAGCAATGGAGCAATACACATACAAGTACTAAAAGTAATACTATGAGAATTTATTTTAAAACAAATTACTAGAGACAATCAAAGACTTTTTTTTTTTTTTTTTAATTAGACCTGCTACTGTTTTTTAAGTATTCCTAAATATGGTCTTCTTCTTCCTTGATTTAAACTGATGGTTTTGTTTTTTTTTACATTTTATAAATTATTTAAACAGGCTTACTAGAAATGTAATTGTATGTCCCTTAATAGATATAGTTGTTTTTTTTTAAATACCCATCCACTTTCCATCTGAAAGCTATTCTGACCTCTCAAATCAACCTTAAATGTAATTAGTTAGCAGTTTGAGCCTTAGAGAAAGGACAAGGAAATTCAGGAATTAGTTCTGGGGTTTACCTTGACTTTTTCAGTCCTAGTGATTGCAGTCTCCATTGATTTTAGTAGAAGCAGTTCCAGATTACTCTACAGATACAGAAGGCCCAGGCCTATAGAAGATAGAGTCAGAAGGCTGCCTCTCTACAATTCATAAATATAGGCAACGGGAATCAGTTGGATGCATTCTAAAAAATAAATTCTTATAATTTCATGGAGAAATCACAAATATCAGGTTAAATATTTAAATATTCTAAGTCACACAACACTTCAGTTCACTACATAATAAAGTGGGTCAGTTAGTGGTTGTGGTCTAAGAAGCCAAGCATCCCATGGCTATAAACTCCTATTTGTAAATCCTACACTGAGTAGACGTCACTCTAGTGTTTCATACCCAATTACAAGGCAACAGCTTAGATTGGTCACTAAATCCATCTGGAGATATTTCTGTTTTCTAAAGATTGCGATGAAGTCTGACCATACAGAGTATGATTAACCAATTAGGAATCCTATTATTTAAAAAAAAATATCCAAAAATCTTCTTGTGTATGGGCCATCATTGTTAGAAGCAGTGATCCTCAACCTTTTTACTTCAGGCAACCAGTCCTGTTCCAGAAAATCTTTTACAGACCAGTGGTGGGGGTGATAGCGCATGGTGATGCCACAGACCAGTGGTGGGGTTGATAGCGCATGGTGATGCCACAGACCAGTGGTGGGGTTGATAGCTCATGGTGATGCCACAGACCAGTGGTGGGGTTGATAGCGCATGGTGATGCCACAGACCAGTGGTGGGGTTGATAGCGCATGGTGATGCCACAGACCAGTGGTGGGGTTGATAGCTCATGGTGATGCCACAGACCAGTGGTGGGGTTGATAGCGCATGGTGATGCACTTCAGCATTTCTCAGGAAGTGTGTCATCTCCTGGTTGTAGACCAATATTGGAAAGAGCCTGATGGTAGGGGACCCCTGGTTTAATTGATGAAATTATCAATTAAAACAGTTGATCAATCACTTATGCTAATTTGTTTTCTTCTTCATAGAATTTTACTTTATAATTTACCACTATGTTTTAGTTTCATGCCGTGCAATAATAATTATCATCATTTTTTTAAATTTGATAATATCCCCTTAATCTGTATTTTACTAATGCAGGTTATTGTAATATAATAAAGAAATCATATTTTTGTTATAGTCAATGTAATGTAATTTCATGTCAGATAAATTCCATTTTATGAAAAAAAAAATGTGGCTTTATTAATATTAATGCTGTTCCAAATGTGGAATCTTTCATAAAAAGTTTCATAGCATGAAATATGTTAACGTGACATTTATGAGAGAAGTAATGTACACTGTAGGATGTGAATTACTTGTTTATAATTTATATCACACAGAAGGCTTCAAATCTGTTAAAGGGTAAAACATTTCACTTTTTTTCCCATCCATGTGATTTCCTTAAAAATGTTGCTAATGTGGTTAGGTTAAGTTGTAAAATGGAACGCAGGTCAAGAAGGTGCTTCCAAGCAATCAACATAAAAGGTGCAGATCAGAGTCTTTTAATGGATGTGAGGAAGGGGGGGTTGAACTTTACTTGTGTACCGATTATGAAATTAAGGTGTTGCAGAGAGGAGCATATTTCATGACACCTGGATTGTCTGTCTTCTGTAATATTCAGTGTTATGTTTCATAATCTCCCTGTAATTCAATGGAAATTGAATGTACTTGTTCATTTGTCACAGTCGACGTGGAACCATAGACCATCTATCAGGCACAATCAGTAGCAACCTTTGCTTATGATCACTACTCCATCAACCTAATATATTTACTTTAAATATGATCTGATTACACAGTTATGTCGCTGCACATAAATCACCTGTTAGGAACAGAGTTGCCTGGGTAATAAAAAAAAAAAGCCAGTGTGGCCCCATCTTCAGGAAAGATAGTATGTGAGTGCAGCTATATATTAAGGATATGTGTGTGTATCAGAAGATAAGGGATTAACAGAAACACATATCTAGTAGCTAGCAAACAGATTTACTGTCATTATTCACACCCAAACAAACTCTAGAAAGCCAGAATGCCATGCTAACTACATCATTCTGTAAAGTAGGACATAGCAAAATTGTACAGATTCTGCTACTGTCTAATGTATATTACCTTTAATAAAAATCAATCTAAAGTGAAATGTAGCTATTTAGGACAGCTCCCTGGATACAGTCCGTATGGGTGTTTTCTCAGTAATGCTTCATTCTGATGTTGGAAAATAAGCATGATATTTGGTAGCTTCGTCGCCAGAGTTGGCAGATGTTTCACATATTGTAAGATTCTTGCTAGAGTGGTTTTACATTGTTTGCATTCTAATTGGCTTAATGCATTGACTTGTTTAGTTTGTTATTATACATTACCTGTATATACATTACCTATATACTTAGTAACAGGCATGCTCTATATTTATTAGGTAAAAGTACATGTTATTGTAGCATTGTTTTCTTTCTCGGTTATTTATTCAACCCCTATCACACTGCTCAATTTAGTGAGAACAGTGGTTGATAATCTGGAAATTATAATGTTAAATTTTGAACTAAAAAGTACAAATCAGTTTCTAAATGAATCTCATCAGGTGGAGTCCATATTAGGTTCATCTTTTAAATTTTTCACTTCCAGTGTGCTCTCAAGCCCCCTTTTTAATGACTTTACCCTAAATCTCTACCACTGCCCTCCATTTGCATATCCTGATATATTTCTGATCCCTCCTTTATTCTTTCACTGTCAGGTATAATTTTCAGTTGGCTAACATATACTAATAAATATTTTAATCTGTATTTCATTGCATTTATTCTGTCTGTCACAATTTTGTTTTTGTTAATGTTGCAATTAATAAAAAGGCCATAATGAAAACTGAAAAACCGCAGCTAAGTATTCACAACAAAATATGAGATTACAGAAAGTTTTATTAGTGGAAACTGTTGATGACTCTCAGTCCCTCTCCTCCTGATAACCTGCTTCCCTCTCACAACCTGCTTCCCTCTCACAAACTGCTTCCTTCTTTAATTAGGGTGAAATTTAATAAACTCGGAAAGGCAAAATTGGTCTTTTCTGAATTTATTCCCTTGAGATCTTGGCAGTTTCTTGTGGTAAATATCCCGAGATTTTTTTCGATTGATATTTACAGACAGAAGCTTTTCGATCAAATTTTTCGATGGAAAGGTAGTCATACTACTAATGTAAAGTATGGCTACCTTTTCATCGAAAAATCCATTTGAAAAACTCAGTCAAAAAGTTTCTGTCTATAAATATCGATTGAAAAAAATCTTGTGATATTTACTGCAAGAAACAGCCAAGATCTTGTGGGAATAAATTCGGAAAGGCGATAT
>WMED01015938.1:0-13478 GCA_019650415.1 Pipa parva
TATGGAATGGTATCATCATCACGCTCATTGCAGGAGCATTCTCATTGGCCCTGCAATGAATGTAATGATGTTGAAACCCATTTGGACTGCCGATTTGATAAGTGGGTGGAGCTTCACGTTGGTTCCTGTGTCAGCTGAAGCTTTGTGAGCTCTGCCTCGGTGAAGACAAATTACAGTCCAGATGAAGCTGTGACTGCAACGGTGGAATTTAATATAAGGTAAATTTTTAATATCTCTCTCTTTTTTTTTTTTTAAATAACTTTAGTTCTCCTAAACAAGCCCAGTATTGATCACAGAGGGATTTTCTTTTTGCTTCCCTGCTATTACCTCCTGAATTATTGTTATGCAATATTCTATGTGGTACAAAAGCAAGAGGTTTTCAAGCAAAAATAAAAACACATAGATATAATCCTACAACCTAATGGCTGAGTACTAGTGCCTTGTTAAAACCTCACCCACACCCCTTGAGTGCAACAGGAGAACAGCAAAAGTTCGGCACTTCAGGCAGATAATTATTAAAAAAATGTTTTGTTGATTTGTATTATAAAATCTACAGCATCAAAATTTGATATCAGACAATACATTATTCAATTAATTTTAGGCTATTCAGCTGCAACTGATAGGCTCACAGGTCTATAGGAAATATTTTACACATATTACATTCCTCCCAGGCTTTTTGAGAGGCAAGGCATGGCAATTTTTTTTTTACATTACTGGTGCATCACCTACTTTCTACCAATTGGCTGTGTGATGTATTTGCCACAGGCCATTAGGTACAGGAAGGAAAGAGAAACTACGAGAGGACAAGAATTCAGGACCACAGGACAGGACCCAAAGAATGTGACTGTGAGCATTCAGTGAGATTCAATGAACGGGGAAATCGTTTATGGCAGTTTAGTAACCTAAGCATACACCAGTATGGGGAGCTATAATAATAAAAGCCATTGTACAACTGTTATTATGAGTTACAGACTTCAATAAATAATTGTTGGTACATTATATAGAATCTATGTCATCAGTAAATTCTAAGCCTGCATGTTTCTATTAATCTGAGTTTGAGAAAGCTATCATACAGTTTGTCAAAGTGAATTCTCCATAGCCAGTCACAATGCAGCTCAGTGTATCTGGCCATGATAGTCTGTCTTTACAGACCAAATAGTTTGCTAAAACATGCTAGATGACTGGATTCCAGACAACCCCATACAAAATAGAGACTAATCCCGACAGATATGTCTAAAATGTAGTGTACAGTCTTTCCAGAAGAGTGTAGGTAGCAAAGAGGATACAACTCAATATTAATGACCATGGCTGTGGAATAACATATGCCAGCCAAGTTCATACAGTATGTACCAAGTACAAGTACATATGGATGTAATACTCATGTGTGCACCCCCTGTGACTAGACAGTCATGGTTGATTCAAACAGGCTGAAATTATTTTATTTACATTAAAAACAAAGGGCTTGGTAGATTTGATTACAACAGTTTGGATATCACAGATATGGATATCGTGGTGACATTATGATACCTATAGTAAGCTAAAACAATACATTAAGATTTATCAAAATTGAAAAAAAAAATACAAACCTTTTCCCCAGTCAGTGTGACCATGTCAAGAGGACCATACATAAACCTTCCAGTGAGAGTCTGAGGCCCATCTTCATTGGCAACGGCATCATTAATTCTGTGGTTTGCTGCAACATTCTGAAATCAAAATGAAATATCCTTACTTATTCAACAAGTATTATAGAACACATAACATACTTCTCCCCTAATAAAGCAAAGCAGAATTTACTAGCTATACTATGAGCAAAAAGCTCATAGCTATGCATTAGAAAAAAACTACCGCTTCTCTATAACTCTAAAAATTGGCAGATTTGTATATCCCATTATACAAAATAGCTTACATCAGTATAGGTTGTCCTGCTAAATTTGACAAAATATGGTTTCCGTGGATTAACAAGTGACAAACTAATCCCTACTTTAAAAGACATTTTACCACCATAATAAGGTAAAAACATAATTTTTGTATGAAACGACTGAAGTAATACACATTAAACAAGAACACACACAGGCCATTTTGTTTTCTTGTACAGTGTTATATACTTTGTTACTTTTACATTGTTAAATACAAATTGATTTGACAGCGATACATTAAAGGAACAGTCCGGCAGAAAATGTAAAAAAAAAAAATGGTTATTTATGCTAATTAACACCTTTTATTAAATACGATTTATTATCAATTTCTTAAAAAAAGTTAAAATTCTTACCTGTAAAGAAGTGTTATACAGCACTTCTGTGTTGCATTCCCCATCCTCATACACCACCAGCAACTCTACAGCATCCAAATCAGGCGATCCCTCTCAGGAGCGCATTCCTCTCTAGCTGCACTCCTAGTGAAACCCCACATTGGAATTTCCTATAAGTCACATGGAGAGCATGCGCATCATCAATGCGTCCTTCCTGGATGACATGCTCACTCTTCATGTGTCTTCTAGAAAATGCTGATGATGCAGGGCTTCAATAGGAGCGCAGCTAGAGAGGAATGCGCTGAGAGGGATGGTCTAATCTGGCCGCCGTAGAGTCACCGGTAGTGTCTGAGGCTGGGGAATGCAACACAGAAGTGCTGTATAGCGCTTCTTTACAGGTAAGAATTTTAAATTAAAAAAAAAAAATTTGATAATAAATCGTATTTAATGAAAGGTGTTAATTAGCATAAATAAACAGATTTTTTTTTTTTAATTTTCAGCTGGACTGTTCCTTTAAAATAACAGTTTCTATAGTTGATAAAAGTGATTTAAAGTTTATTATATGGAGTATATGATAATTGCTGTTCATTGTGATTCAGCTTGAGTCAGTTGATTTGTAAAAACAGTATTACAGAAAAAAATACTGCAAATAGGTAGAATAAGTAGCAGTAACATGGTTAACATAGGGGATACAGTTATCAAAATGGGGATGTTTTATTTGCACCTGAAGACAATATGGGATGTTGTACAATTACTCTAGTCTCTCAGTTACACTATTTGAATCATTTGCTTTGTGGTTGGATGTGATAATATATGGAGTGCTTGCTTGCTTAGGAGCGCTCCTCCCCTGACGCAGGCACAACAATGTCACTCATCAGCGCCTGCACTTCAGGGAAAGGCACTGGTGAGTGACGTCATTTTTTCGGCACTGGTATAGAGGCACCTACAAAATAGTGAATGATAGCCAAATCTAAATGAAATACATTACCCTTAATTTTACATGTGTTCTCTTCCGCAGCCATTTCTCCCTTGGTTTGGAGGGGCTGAACTCAGAAACCTCTTTTCCAACCAAATCCAGAATGCTTGAATTTTCATGTCTCATTACCTGAAAATATGAAAACAATGTGCTTTAGCCTGATTATTGCTGCTGGGCTAATACACTATGTGCTGGATCCTTTATATTTTTATGGAAACTGCTTTGAATCAAAGTCTACTTGTATAGAAAAAAATGTATGTCTGAATTACATTAGAATTTGGTATTTACAGAAGAACAGTCTGGGACTTGAATGTAACATATGGAAATTACTCATCTAATCATCAAACATAGACTGCCTAAATGTAATGAGTGGGTGGGGATATAGAAAAAAGACAATGTGCTGTATTATTTGATCAGAAGAGGGTGATGTTTGAAATAAACAACAAAAAAACAAACACAACTTTACATCACAGCTAACATTACCTATCTAGGTATTGTAGTAAGATATTTGATGTGTATATAAAGTATTACCAGGGAATGAGTAAAATAGGTTTTATTTCTTCAGGACATATAGAAATATATAGATATGGTTGGTTGTAAAGTTTTAGAACTATTGCATGATAGCATTCCTCTTACCTGCCTCAAAAGGAAAGAAACAACATCTGTAGACTCCCAGTAGCTGGCATGGAAAAGATGAGGAAGGGCAACTGTAGGAAATGCTGTGAGGGCATCAGGGCAGTAGAGAGCATAGTCAATTCGTTTTGTGCCCCACCACTTGGCTGCAACTGACAAAAGAGAACTTTTACAGCGTGTTTCAGTATGTTACCAAGAAAATACATTATTAGGTATCCAGCATTGTATTTAGCTCCACTACTGATTGAGTGAACCACACACTGCCTAATAAACAAAATCAAGGTCATAATTCAGCAGAGGGTGTTTATTGCCCAAGGCTGCTGCATGCATTTTGTGTTTATTTAGATTGTGAGGTTTTTTGTCTAGTGAACCCTTCCACAGTAACAGATTACTGTTCCAGAGGCAGTAGAGTTTAGCGATGTGTTAGCCATAGATATAAGCAGAGACAAGTAGAGTACAGCATACACCTTTTACTGGCTAACGGAATAGATGGTAAACGCAAGCTTTCCAGACTCAATTAACCCTCTCCCACAGTTTGTCTTGTACTGCAAATTGGTGGATTTTTTAATTACATTACTGTAACTTCACACTTATTTGACATTCCATACGGGTGTAAAACAGATTAAATCTGTATTAAATCTGTACTAGTTTGTGACTTTGTAGTTTTGCAATGTTGTTTTACTGATAATATCTCACTATACAGCACCAATCTGTTACTTTTGGGCTTTGATGTTGGATTGATTAGATTTCATTGCTTTGTTCCAGTCTGTGATTTTTTTGATGTCAGGATGTCAAACTGACATCATTTTGCTATGGTGTACCAGTTTCTGAATAAAATTGTCATTCTTACGTTTTGTTTTGTTCCATGCTATGCCTGAAGAAGAGACCAAAGTAGTCTCGAAAGCTTATATTTACCATCTATTCAGTTAACCAATAAAAGGTATCACCTATACTCAACTTGTCTCAAATTACTGTTCCCTGGCTATAAAAAGGTTCTTATTAGGGATTCATGCAAATTAAATCCAGATCAATGCATTATTATAATGAAGCCATATGTAAGAAATGCTTAGCTGGCATGCTTCACTAAAGAGGTAGTCCCCTAATAGAATGCAAATGCATTGACATGACAGAAGGATGTTCATAGACTCCAGTATCACTCTCCCATAGCCAAAGCCAAAGCTATTCCAGAGTATGGTTTATTTAAATTTCTGTTTCATACCTTATTATTATTTCTTTTCCATGAAATTGAAAGAGTGTATGAAGTAATCAATACAATAAAAACACAATCAATATTTTAACAATGCTCTTGGTAAACTGTATTGTTTGGGAAGATTACTACTTTGCCTGCAAGAAGGACTACCTCTTTCACATTTCCCATGAAAGGCAGGATTTTCGTGCATCACCCTGCAGTCCCTATATGGCAGTGAAAGAGCTAAAATTTGGAAGGTTAAATGTGGTTCATATTCGCATACATTTTAAAAAGATTAGGAAATACTGTAGAGTCAATAAGAACAAGGATATTAGTTGGGTGTCAGTTGCAAAGTTTTAGTTTACTTTAGTCCTTAGGAAGAGTCTAAACATATTTATGAAAAGTGAAATAAACCCTAAGGTGTTCTGTAATATTGCCTGCATAATGGTATAAAATCAACCACACTTTTCATATGAATCACTAAATTGTTCTAATGCATTATTTTAGCACCTGAGTTCATGGCATCTGCTTTACCACTCATAAAATGAATGTGTGCGTCCATGTACATGTCATTAGTCTTTTCCATGAAGGCTTTAAATCTATTCTATGGGTGGGGTTGATAAGCCTAGAAACATACATTGTGTGTTTCTGTTGATAATAATAATCTTAAACACTAAACAAATGGATACTTTAACACTGGGTTCACACTAGCTAATTTTCAGCTGAGTTAGAAAAACAGTATCCATTGTTCCCTGTGGGATAATCCACACAGGCTATTGTGTTTTGCACCATAGACAATCATGAGCCTATTTAAAAAAAACTCTGCTGAAAATCAGCTAGTGTGAACCCAGCCTTAGGGTTCCATTCCATATATAGTTGATGGTAGCTGATGTAGAACACTGTGAGAATTCTGATCCCAATACATTTTACCAGTTGAAAAAAAATGTGCTAACAATGGGACATCTGTAAGGAGTTAAAGGTGTTTGTAAAAGACAGACACTATGAAAAGAGCAAAATTGCATCAAATGCAAAATTTATGTACAAGCAGAAGTTATGCATGGTGGAAAACCACTCCTGCATGTAAGGATCCATGCAGCTGGTGGCATCTCTTATAAAAAGATACAGAAGCAGATTCCTTAGCCGTTTATCAGTGGGAATCTATGGCAAAGCTTCACTTCATACTGGTTAAAAGGATATCAGTTGTAGGTGCTTTCCATAATTATCATTTACATTGATTTGCCCTGGGGGATAGGTGCAGATCACATAAAGCATTCTGGAATTAAATAAAAAGTTCCATGTTACTGTAACAGCTTCTAGGCAATTTCTGATGGGTTTTCTACTGTCTGACAGTGTGTTTATAAGTGCAAGAAGCCTTCAGTGTTGTGTTTTTGTGGAATCATTTTTGCATTTGTGCCAATTTATAGTTGAGGAATGTGTCTCAGATGAATGCACTTTACTACAGCTTAAACTCTTCCTCAAGAGCTTTCTAAAGAAAAGAGAGTTCAGGGTGTTAGAACACAAGAATGCTATACTATTAGTTGGTTAATCACTTTTAGCCCATTTTCTGCCTGCAGGGCCCATAGCAGGGAGTCTGATGTGTATAAAGGAAAAAGTTCATTCCTTATAGATGAATGTTGGGTTAATGGTAGAACAGACTACCTGGAATACCTTTGGAGATGTCCAAAGCTCGGATGCTTGGGTTCATATGATGCCTCCAATCACCCACCTCTAGTGTTCTTCCTATGTTACTCTGTTCAGTATGGCACTGTCTACTGTTTGTAGGGGTACTTGGCTTTGTTTGGGATTTGTAGGGGAGAGCAAGTTGGGACAGGAGACTTAGATTTTTGGAATGATTAAGATGATTTTTGGTTTCTAAAGGAACAAAGCAAAACACCAATTAATAGCACAAACCATGCACAATGAGGCCACACTGTTATGTGTTTTGCAGCAAGACTAATTATCCACAATGAATGATGTAACGAAGAGATACGGTTTTATGTACCTTTCGTTTTTACGTCTAACCAATATCTGTGTATATATACACAGTGCTTTGCAAAAGGATTCATACCCTTGGTTTATCATCTCATTGAACTGAATATCAAATCCTACAATTTCATTATGATCTCTGTGATATTTTTATTTAAATCCTAAAACATGTTGCCTGTATAATTATTCCATGCACACATGTCACAATTCATGTAAATCTGATGATACCCTTTGCAATGAAGATTATTTGAGAACATTGCAGGATGTTCACCTTTATATTCTTTAGTTCCCCCCAGTGTTACTCTGGCTTTGTGTTCGAGATTTTGGTTTTCCATCTCTACATTTGCTTAAATTTCTGCTTTTTTGCCAGACTTCATCAGGTTATTTTGCAGTATTTCTCTGCATTAATACCCATTCCATTTATTGTGACATGATGTCCCTGTCTCAATGCTACTGGTAAAATTGTACTTCCAAAACAAAAGTTTGAGTTTTAGGGGGTAATTCAGCAAAGTGCGAACTTACCTCCCGAGACTGGAATACTTTTAAAGCGTTCGCTGATGTCCGTGTGTAGGACAGAAGCAAGCTCGTAACAGTGTTGGCGAGGTGAATCGAAGGATTGGGAGGTAAGTTCACACTTTACTGAATTACCCCCTTATTAGTGTTTTCAAATAAAGATGGGAACGAGAATAATCTTTAACTGTAGAACCTTTTATACTGTGCTCGAACCTTATTCTCTCAACATTTAAATATCCAATGGTGAATATGTACCCATTATGGATTTTTCACTCTTCAAAAGAAAATATAAATACTCAACAAAATGCAGAGGTGTGTACTGGGTTACTTATCTGCAACAACCAAATACACTTAGGTGGTTATTGACTAAAGTTCAAATTGTCACGTAAAGGTGTGAATTCACCAACTAACAGTGGTTGCGCACTACCCAATGGATGGCTACTGTTACAGTGGTGACTCGATTATGGGAATATTGTCACGGTTGTGACTCCATTACTGGAATATTGTTGCTGTCGCGACTTTACTTTGGGAATCCACTGTTTAGTCAATAAGGAGTAGAGAATCAGGGCGTAGATACACAAAGTGATGAGAATTCACTTCGACAGTCGAATTCTCACTTTATTAGTAAATAACTAAAAATATAAATACACATAGTTTTGCTCAATGGCTGGGCAACAAATTATTAGGTCCAAGTGGAAGGTAGTTTCGAGGTCCCACACATAGGCTATTTTGGATATGACACTGCCTTTTTAACAAAGTGTTTAATACTGACCTCACTGCAAGAAAGAGATGCGTCCACATTTAAACACACATGCAATACATACTGTAATACACTGCACTGCATGCATGATACAAGTTAGGAATCTGGCATCAAACAGAAGAGACCTTTGCATTTTTTGGATCCTTTTACTTTGACAAGTAAACTGGGTTGCCAATCTTTGCAACTGTATTTTACTGATCATTTTTGAAAAAATTTGCTGAAATTCATTGTTTTTTTTTTTCAATGACAATTTCAAAGCTTTATCTGTTTTCAGGGCTAGAAGGAACTGGGTTTAGAAGGAATTTTCTATGCAACACAATCCCACAATCACTGTAGGGAACATTTCTGGGTATAATAAATAGGTTCGGGATTGCTGATTTTTTTTACAAACTTTCAGTAAATCTACTGATGGCTGCCAACTCTGCTTTATGTGATAGGAAATATCTGCATATAATCTAAAAGTAGAAAAAGTGTTCTTGTCATTAGATGAGCCAAAATGTGCAACCTGTGTCCCAGCAATTCCCAACCCCTGAGAGTTGTAAGTTTTAAATGTGACCATATCAGAGCATTTTCCTGATAATTTAACTAAAGTAACACTGTTTTGACTAAATGTTTGTTTTCAAAAAATATTTTAAAATCTCATTATGTGCAGCTTTACAATTGAAACCAGAAGTTTACATACACTATATAAACAGACACATATGCCTGTTTTTCTCACTATCTGATATGAAATCACAATAAACCTTACCCATTTTAGGTCAGTTAGGATTACCAAAATTATTTATATTTGCCAAATGCCAAAATAATGAGAGAGAATTTTTTAAGGCATTTTTAATACTTTCTGCAGTCAGAAGTTTACATACATTTCATTAGTATTTGGTAGCATTGCCCTTAAACTGTATGATTTGGGTCAAAGGTTTAGGATATCCGTCCACAAGCTTCTCACAATAGTTGGTAGGAATTTTTGCCCATTTCTCTGGACAGAACTGGTGTAACTGAGCCATGTTTGTAGGTCGCTTTGATCGCACCTGCCTTTTCAGCTTTGCCGATAAATTTTCAATAAGATTGAGATTAGGGCTTTGTGATGGCCACTCCAAAACATTGACTTGGTTATCCTTAAGCCACTCTGTAACCAGTTTAGCAGTATGCTTCGGGTCATTGTCTATTTGGAAGACCATTTCCACCAAAGATTTAACTTCCTGGCTGATGTATTGAGATATTGCTTCAGTATTGTCACATAATCTTCTTTTCTCATGATGCCATCTATTTTGTGAAGTGTACCAGTCCCTCTTACAACAAAACAACCCCACAACATGATGCTGCCACCCCTGTGTTTCACTGTTGGGATGGTGTTCTTAGGCTGCCAAGCTTCTTCCTATTTCCTCCAAACTTAACAGTTCAATTTTCGTTTCATCACACCACGGGACATGTCTCCAAAAATGTAGGTCTTTGTTCCTGTGTGCATTTGCAAACATTAATCTGGCTTTTATATGTTTCTTTTGGAGTGATGGCTTCTTCCTGGCATAGTGGCCTTTCAGCCCATGTTGATACAGTACTTGTTTCACTTTGGATAATGACAGACTCATACCAGCTTCTGCCACCATTTTCCCAAGGTCTTTTGCTTTTGTTCTTGGGTTTCTATGCACATCAGACCAACGCACGTTCATCTCTGAGACACAGAACCAGTCTCCGTCCTGAGTGCTATGATGGTTGGACATTCCCATTTTGTTTGTATTTGCATATAATTGTTTGTACAGATGAATGAGGCACCTTCAGGTATCTGGAAATTTCACCCAAGGATGATCCAGAGTTGTGCAACTTCACAATTCTCTTCCTGATTTCTTAGCTGATTTCTTTATAATTTCCCATGAAAGTATAAAGAAGCAGTGTTTTTCTGCTGTGCATTAAATACATCCACTGGTGTGTCTCTAATTAACTCAGACATTGCCGAAAAACCTATCAGAAGCTAACATAGAAATGACATCATCATATGGGCTGTCCTAAATTGTTTAAAGGCATAATAGTCCTAGTGTATGTAAACATTTGACTGTGCAAAAAGTATTAAAAATGCCTTTAAAAATTCTATCTCTCTCATTATTCTGGCATTTGACAATTATACACAATTTTGGTAATCCTAATTGACCTAAAATGGGTAAGATTTATTCTGATTTCATGTCAGATAGTGAGAAAAACAGGCATATGTGACTGTTTATATAGTGTATTTATATATATATATATATATATATATATATATATATATATATATATATATATATATATATATATATATATATATTGTTCATACAGTTTAAGGGCAATGCTACCAAATACTAATGAAATGTATGTAAACTTCTGACTTTGCAGAAAGTAATTAAAAATGCCTTTAAAAAATTCTCCCTCTCTCATTATTCTGGCATTTGGCAAAAATAAATAATTTTGGTAATCCTAACTGACCTAAAATGGGTAAGGTTTATTCTGATTTAATGTCAGATAGTGAGAAAAACAGGCATATGTGACTGTTTATAAAGTGTATGTAAATTTCTGGTTTCAACTGTATATTCAGTTTTAAACAAAATAGAAAATAAATTAAATATTTTATGAAAAGTAAAAAAAAAAAAAAAAAAAAATCAACAGCTGCTGATTTTTAAAAGGTTTCTAGCAAACACATTTCATTTAAATTTGCAATCTGCTTTCTGGCACAGTGAACCACAGAAGACAATCTAATCTGGGTGTAAACAACAGAAAGCAATTTGTAGGCTGATAAAAACAAATCAGATGTTAGAAGAATTTGCAAAAGAAAATAACCATATTTGGTATGATAGAAGTTACTGTTATATGAGCCAGTTTAATTTTTGAAAACACACATAAGAAAACTTAGGTGTATTTGAGCAGTAGATTTCTAGTTATCAGGGAACTATAGACCAATAGCTATTTTTGTCATCCTACTTATCCCAAAGCAATTTCATATGTTTTAGAATATATATCATTTAGTTTCCTTGTTATAATCTGTAACTGTTACAATTAACACCTAAGAAGAAGAGGTATCTCAACAGGCAGAAAGTAAAGCATTTGCTTAAAAAGCCAAATAACTTGATTTTACTCCACATAAAAAGTTCCCACATTTAGAACATTCTTTATATTAAACTTTCTGCTTGAAAGTTTTTCAAGGATTAGGTAATAGTAGAATATTAAGAACTTCCATTTAAACAACAGCTGAACATAAATCTCCACAAAGAAAGCAAATTAATTTTAAGTTCTTTAGATTAAATTATACAGATGTGATTAGAATCTGTCCTTGCTTGGATCATATAAATCTGATTTTTTTCCTTCTGGATCATGTCTATAACCAGTGAATAAAACATAATATTTAGTCTTTGCTAAATCCTACAATGTCCCATGGGTAATTTATAATCTTTTGTAAATGTTACATAAAATGTATTAAAACAATATAATCTAGTCTTCTGTGGCCTAGTTTTGCCAAACGTGTGTGTTGTGTCAGACTTTATTTACAACAGGCACCTCTACCTCTAATAAATGAAAACGCTTTTGTAGAGGAGAATTACTCAGTTTCCATGTCCTCAGTCAGAGCTACACATAAACAGTGGGTACCTACAGGGGTCACAGCAGTCTCTGTGGCGAATGGACCCAATGCTCCAGGGGATCTGGCTGCCACTGCTGCAAACCCTGTAATGTGCTCCGGGGTGAGAGTGTCCTGGTGCTATTCGTACACTGGCCAAGGAGAGGGGGCCCAGTGCAGATCGTGCACTGGGGCCCACCTCCCTGAAGTTTCACCTCTGCTGACCACTAAGTCTCTATAAATGCTGTAGGCCTCCAGTTCTTACTGGGCTTTCAGGCCTAGCAATGTCCCTAGTTTCACATAATACTTACTACTGTTCTTTTCACATAAACATTTAAAATTCAACATTAAATAAATAATTTGGTTAAATTTTGGCTTGCAAGCTGTTGGAGAGATTATAATAACTACTTATTGGACTGAAGGATTTTTCCACCATGTGCACAAATGCCAATGCAATGGTATTCACATAAATTTCATAGGTATTTCTGAATAGTCTGTTTAACTCTACCTGACTCACACAAGTGATGCTTTTCTTTGGGTCTGCTGTCATGGACCTGGACCAACATTCTTGCTTGCATTACCAAGGAAGCCTCAAATGGGTCACAGTTCTTCAAAGAGTCCCAGCTCTTACTCCAGCATCATGACTTTTGCTTACAGTTGCCTGTGATTGCCCATACTGCTGATGTGTATGGCACAGCTATTTGGTATTACCTGTTAATTTCCACTGCAATTTTTTTTGCATATTTGGAGCATTTGCAACAATGGGTGCATTTTATGAGCAGAGCAGGGAAATATACCAGGATAACACTACTACATCTTGCTATTTCTTCCACTATTAGAGTGTACTGTCACCTTTTAATTAACAGCAGCTCAAGTTTGCCATCAGGTACAGGGCCTCACAGAGCTGTGTTCTGTATGCTGTACTATATACAAACTGAGAAAGACTCCCATCATTTCAAAACCTTTTTTAGGGTGATAAACAGTGGTGACTTATCACAACACAGGATCCTGAATGAGTCACTTCCAGGTTACTGAAATAAATACATTTAATTGATAAACTAGAAAGCATTAATAGGGTCACAAAATTTTTGACTGCCAAACAAAACTCAGATCCATTTTCCTATCAACCAAATACACTTAACGTAAGCAACTAAAAATGTAAATACACATAGGTTTGCTCGATGGTTGGAAACAAAATTATTAGGGCCAAGTAGAAGGTAGTTTCCAGGTCCCACCCTTCAGCACATGCCTGCCTCACTCAGTGTCAGACTGGGGGTACCTGGGCTATATTGGATTGTACTCTGATGCCCCATGGTACATCAAGATTTTTCCCAGCAGGCCAGTCCAACACTGACCTCACTAAATTACTGCTCAGTACTAACCAGGTAGAGATCCAGGGGCCCTCCACCTAGATTCCCATATATATTACTTGATATAATCTTTCTAATTTTTGCATAGACATTAATCAGGTTGCTTCAATGTACAGGCGGTCCTCGGGTTACGATGGCCTCGAGTTACGATGTTTTGGGGGTTACGACGCTTTTTACGACGTGTCGTTCCGACTTACGCGGTTTTGCGTCGTAAGTCGAACTGCAT
>WMED01015939.1:0-13478 GCA_019650415.1 Pipa parva
TGGGTATCGTCAGCATATAAGTGATATTGGAGACCAAATGAATTGATGATATCGCCCAGGCATAGAGTTTAGAGGGAGAACAGGAGAGGACCAAGAACAGAACCTTGGGGCACCCCCACTGAAGGCGGGACAGGAGAAGAGGAGTTATTAGCATGGGAGACAAAGAATGAACGATCGGAGAGATAGGAAGCCAACCAAGAAGCAGCTCGATCACGGACCCCAAGGGCATGGAGAATTTGAAAAAGAAGGGAGTGGTCAACAGTGTCAAACGCAGAGGAAAGGTCAAGGAGAATTAAAACAGAAAAGTGACCCTTGGCTTTGGCAGCCTGGAGATCGTTTGATCGTATTTACTTTTCTTTTACAATCTCAATTAGGAAACATCTTCTAAATCTATTTGTTCTTTCCTTATTCTTTTGATGCAAAAATAGTTGTGACCATTTAACATGGATCTTAGTTCCCCTCCTTTCTCATATAGTAACCCTCAGTGACTGTAAAATTTCTGGTGTTAATTTTGCTTTTATAATCCTAAAATAAATGTGCAATCAGCCATAAGTATCAGATAAATAACGTGCATTATTCCTTTAAATTATACCATAGCTTTGACTAGATATCTTCTACATATTAAACATCATCATATGTGTAAGTTCTATGATTAAATCACAATATTTTATCTTCATATAGCAAAACTTTTCTTATCTTCAGGAAAATGGCAGCTTTTACGTGCCAAATTAACCACACATGAAAACCAAACCCGCAACTCCTGCATCAAACTTATTACCCAAGCGGCAATTCAGAGTCTCGAACCCCATGGTTACCTTACATTAGAGATGCATAAGAGTCCCGCATATCCTTGAAGGATACGTAATATCAAGGATGCGGCTTTTCTATCATGCTTCCATCTGGCTGTCTGATGTCTATCAAAAACATGTAGGGTTCAACCATGTATTACTCTGTCAACTTCACTGCATTCCAGACTATGGTACGCCTGTACCACCAGGTCTCCCGAATCTCAGCAATGTACTCCTTTTCAGCAGCACGCTGCTTGAAGTTGGGGTTACTTAGGCAGCAGGGGTCCATTTTCTCTCTCTTGATGATCTCTGCTGTTATCCAATCATCAAAATTAACTGTGACCCAATCATAGATGACAGCGGGGGCATACGGCATGAAAAAGCTCCATTGTTGAAAAACTTTGTAGTTCACCATTCACTGAACTCAGGATACAAATCTATGGGTTTCCCTGGGGCCTCTACTGGGAAGTACCCAACAATCAGATGGTATCTCTTTCAAGATTGTCGTGGGGCTAAAATGGGTAAATACCTTCATGTAGGTAGCTGGGCTAAACCCCTCGACACTGGCGATGCTGCCCCTGCTACTATTAGCATAAGTGTACCACCCAGGAACAGTTTCCTCCAGTGCAGCTGTAGTACCCGAGGTTTCATGCAATGAAGGCTTCGGAAATAGCTTTTCTAGGAAGGCACTGCCATCACTAGGTAGTTGGTCTCTGAGGAGTACTGTCGAGGCTGAGGATCCTTGATTGCATTTTGGTCCAGTTGAATGGAAAGCTGTACCTTCCTTGATTGTCCCTCTGGGTACTTTCTTAGTTGCCACTGCCAATGCCTCTACCAAGCTTTCATCTATGGAAGAAGGGATGGTGGTGTCATCTCCGCCTGGTTCGGTCAGCTCCTCTGGCTGTCGCCAGGTCAGTCGTTTCTCCTCTCCTTTCTCTATGACAATGTATTCAGTGTTGTCTGTCTCTGATGTAGGGCTACCCACCTTCACTGGGCCGTAAAATAGTCTTACTTCACACTCTAGGCATTTGGTCTCTGCATTGGGTATTACCAAATCTCTTGTGGCCCCACACTCTGGGCATGTTAAATATAACTATATATAAATATAAATATCAGTGAGTTGTGTGATTATACATTTAAGGTGGTTTTATGGACAAAGTAAGGGTGACAACTGGTGGGTCTTATGTATGTTTGTATGTATTAATATAGCACTGATATATTATGCAGCACTTTACAGAGATTCATCATTTACTTCAGTCCCTGCCCTGTGGAGCTTACAATCTAGTTTCTCTATTCAGTCAAACACACATAGACAAACATACATGCATGTTTTTAGATTGTGGGAAGAAACTGGAGTGCTCAGAGGAAGCCCAGGCAGGTGCAGGGAGAAAATACAAACTCCATGCAGATGAAGTCAAGGGTGGAATAGAACCTGCAAGGCTGTAGTACTAACCACCGAGCCACCACACTGCCCATGGTATTCTTCCTATCATGAGCTAGGTTTCAGTAGTGACATTGCGCAAAGGGCACCTAGGTCTCCAACCTTTTGATTTCACCCTGTTTGCTCTTAACCAGTTGGTAGCTTATTTTTCTGCTATTATTTGTTCCCCTCCCCTTGTGAGCTTCCACATCTGCCATTTTCTGTTAGGCAGTGTCTCTTTGGGTTTAGGCTTAGCTTCTCTCTGTTAGGTTATCTCTAATGCTCCTCTAGAGTTGCTGTATCATTTCCCAGTTCTTTTATGCTAACTGGATGGATTTGTGCCTTTTTTTTTGCAGCCTTATAAACTAAACTATGTTACTAAACATTAAGGAGTTTAGCAATAGCGGAGGGCAACAGTTGGAGGCTGCCGCTCCTTACTTGCCATTGGTATCCAGCTCAGTCTACGGGCGAAATTTACTAAGGGCGGATTTAGTCTGCCCGATCGCAATTTTTACCGCACGTGCGATTTGCGATCGCACGATCGGAATTCTGATAGATTTGCGACCGCACGATCGGAATCGCGATCGATTTGCGATCACACGATCAGAATTGCGATCACACGATCAGAATTGCGATCGATTGGTGATCGCACGATCGCAAATCGATCGGAATACCGCACGTGCGAACAGAAATTAACTTCGGGCGATCATTTCGCCCTTAGTAAATTTCGCCCTACATATACATTTATATTAAGACATTTAGGGAAGTATGTGTTCTAGGGCATTTTCTTTTGCTTCAATCAAATGGTGAAGAAGATGCTTAATTCACAACATTTTCTTTTTTCATGCATCAGTGTTTTGTCTGCGGCAAACAGACAAAATATATAGAAAAGAAATACCTGTACTGTAGATATGTGGTTCTGCTCTCTCAGACTTGTTTTATATATATATACTGTATATATATATATATATATATATATATATATATATATATATGTGTTGTTTCTGTTAACTAGAATCAGTTATACAGGGGATGAAATTCTACCAACTGATATCATCCAGCCAGTCATTAAAGATAAAGGGGTTGTTCATGAAATGCATTCATATCACTTTGGGTCGCAATGCTCCTATAGTCATGAATTTGCTTTCCTTATTCCTTTATCATTGTATTGTCATAGTGAAGAGCTTGTGGAGCGCAGCATAGTCAGTCAGACAGTAGGTGGGCCTGCCATCACCCTCCTAACTTTTCACTTCAATCTGGTGAAGTTAATCTGGTGAATGCACTACAATACACCTTTGCCGAATTTGCTACTTTGACAGACTTAGGCACTTGGTGCATAGAACTCCAGAAGTCTGTGACTATCATAAGTGGTTGAATTGGTCACAAATTCACCATCACAGAATTGGCTAAATACCTGAATATAGAGAAGTGGCTAATATATGTGAATTTGGACCATTACATCACCGTTTGGCTTTTCATGGATAAGCCTCTTCATATGCACCCTGACATCTACATGCTAAGGCTAAGGAGATTTATGTTGTATTAAAAAGATGGTCTTTTCTGTATACCTGTGTTTTACAATATACTGTAATTGTGCTAATAGGCCAACGCAACTGTAGAGTTTATGGTCACTAAAAATTAAAAGTTGGCTGTTGAGTGGCTTATGAAAAATACATGATCGTTTTTCAAAATCTGAAAATTTACCTGAGCGAAAATATTTTCCATGTCATTTTTTTTTTTACATTTTTGTCCCCAAATAGATTTATTATTAGCGTACTGAATTTTTTTGCACACATGTATATACTTGACAAAAACTCACAAATCTGATTGCTTAGTTCTAGTTTTGAGTTCCAATTTTGTGAATTGTGATTATGATGTCACAATGATTGCTAAGTTTCATAACACAGATACAATCTATCTACCACAGTCACCAGTTACATAAAGAGTGAAACAGACTGCCATTTACTTGTTTATATATTATCATCTCAAACACAGGGCAGAGCCATCTGATTCCAATGTGACAGCTGGTGGTGCCTCTTCCCAATACATGCTAATCCAGTTTTTATTATGGAAAAACTGCCTGTGCTTTTTAGACACCAAATGGGAGTTACTAAATGAAATCACTGTGGAGAGAGCCTAATACTTTTGAATATCCGAGATAAAAAAATAAACAGTTTTCTCATTATGCAATGATTTCTGATTAAATATAGATTAACTGATGGGTAGGGTGAAGTGAGGGTCATTTATATATGAGCATTTGTTTTACGTTTTAAAGGAGCATGGTTAATCTAAAAATCTGAAAACTCTGAAGCAAATATTTGCTAAGTGCATTAACACTTTTTAAGCTTCAAAGCATTTTACCAAAAATAAGATGAACAAAAAAATGCATTGTGAAGAACATCGAGTTTATAGCACACAAATGCATTATTTTTATTTGTTAGTAAAAAAGTAAAACTAACTAACCTGCACATAAACATCAACCAGAAAACGCACAGTCACGATAACAAGTATCCCCTTCTATTTCTCTCCTGCCTTTTCACATTACAAATACAATATGGTAGGAAAATATTTGGCTAATATTTACTTTTTCTGTTTTTAATAAAATATTGCTAATGTTTTCTCTTGCCAGACTTGCAGTCTCTGTGATGTTCATGATGGTGGGTGTTTAAAAAAAAAAAAAGGGAGTGAATAGAAAGGGGGATCAAAGGATTTGGGTCGATCATTTTATTTTTTTTGAAAGACAGATAAAAAAAATAAGAAAATAAAGGAGCCATATTATTATTTGCTTATAATAGATTAAAAAAGACCGAATCAGGTGTTTAAAAAGTTGTGACCTTTGATCTCTCTTTTTCTTTATTTGATCCCACCCCCTACACAGATACAGAGATTCAGTGAATGTTTCTGCTCTCTACTGTACACACACACGCACACACACACACACACACACACACACACGCACATTCTGTACACACACACACACACACACACACATTCTGTACACACACACACACATTCTGTACACACACACACACACACACACACACACACACACACACACATTCTGTACACACACAATGACATTCTGACTATTAACACATGCTATAAACTCTCTTTAATTTTCCTTCTTTAAGGGTGGCATTTATAAAGATATATAAAAAACAATCAATTTGATCCCTTTAATACCTTGCTCAGAAATCACTTTGTATGGGGGTGACAACTGATAATGTGAACAACACTGATCACATTACTCAGTCGGTAAATTAACTGTGTATGTTGGAAAATCTTTCTTGATGCCCTTAGCATTGAATCAGCGTGATTGCACACCTGTAAGTTTCTGATTTTGTTATATTAGATGCTGTCATGCAATCATGGCTGTCAGGGACAAACCTACTTCAAAATACTAACTATTTGTCATAGGGCTATACAGAGCTAAGGGTAAGGCATCAACTAGTTTAATTTTCCTAGTTTGAGGAGTAAAAAAAATAGTACATTGTGTATATATTTGTAAGGGTTTTAGCAATTGATTAACGGTGTAAAAGCTTAGTGACAGTTCACCTGAAAAGGGAAAAAATTATGGAAATAATGTATACTGTTATAAAAATATATGTATCAATACTATAAAGGGTGAACAAAAACTTTTTTCCCCTAAATGTGGCTTACATTTTAAATGTTTTTTTCTCTGAAAAAATTACTTAAAGCTAATTACAGGTTGAATTTAATGGACCTGTGTCTTAACCACTGCCCTGTTGATTCTAACAACATGGACCCCCCCAAGAGTTCCTACTCTTGCCTCCCTGTTGTCTCCCTATCATTTATTCGTCTTCCCTACCAGTCTGGGTAAAAGGTGGTGATGGGAGTTCTAAAGATAACACTTGCCAATAAAACCTTCATTTATTTAATAACTCCTGCGCCAACTGCTGAAAGCGCTAAAGGAAAGAGGGGACAGAAGGTTCCCTGTTGATTTTCTCTCCACTTCCTTGTTGCTAGTGATCTTGTTTGGTAACTGGACACTTTCATACAGAAACATACTGTACATGATCACTAAGGCTTCTATATTGTAAGATCTTTTTTTGTCTAGAAATATTTTACTGACGCCAACACTAATCAATCCAGAGAGTTAGGAAAAACTCAGAGCAGAGCCCAAAGAAAAGAATGTTTTCATTCAAGTAACTTCCCAAAACAATGCTTAGAATCTTAGGAGAAGTGTCTAATTTAAACTGATACAATTTACTGAAGGTATGCAGCTCCAGACAACAGTGGCTGAAACGTTAACTTTAGCCACGCTCGCAGAACCACCCAGCAAAAGAGAATCAAGCAGGATGGCCCCAGGCAGTGGTCAGCAATAAAGAAGCAAGAGAAACTAAAATCCAAGGATGTAAATGAAGGACAGAGTCAGATAAATCAGAAACAATCCAGGGATTCAACAAATAACAAGACACACACAGGGAGATGAGATCATTTTCACCATATTTCTCTCTACCAAAATGGTGAAACCTATTTTTTTCACTGACTCTGACTGCAGTACGGGAAATTTTGTTATCATTACCCTTTACACCAATGGTGTTGCATCAACGTGGACAGAATAGGTAAGATGCATGGCAAAATATTGATAACAGAGATTTACAGCTGTGGGAATAGCAAACGGTAACTGCCATGGGATAAACAGGCTCCATGTTGTAAACTCTCTCTGTGTCCGTCACTTGCACATTCACAGATGCATATAACTAAAGCTTTACTCACTAATGTTCCAGAATAGAGGCATCTTTATTAAGCTCTACAGGAAAGCTTTTCAAAAGATCGCATCTCACAAAGAAGTGGACGCCATGTGCCCAGAATTGTGTTTCAATTCCTGTGAAGCTCCTAGATTTGTAGATGTAAAGATTTCCCATTTTGATTGCCATGGCCTTTGAACCATCCAAATCCCCCCTCACCATATGTTCCCCAACTTGAACATTGACCCTCCTGTCAGTAGCACTGTGTTTGAATTGATAGTGATAAACACAGCAAGCAGTCCACACTAAGTTGGTAATGAAGCTAATCCTCCTACTATAGCCCTGCTTTTTTCATGATGAGGCAGGATGTGGACAATGTCTGCTGGTTTAACCTCATTCAATAACAGTGAAATCTTCCCTAGGAAAAAAATGCATTGCAGGGCTCTTAATTCCCTGTCTCTCTGCACTGGAAAACAGCGGTAATCTCCATTCTTAAAGTTTTGCTTGCTGTGACTGTGAGATAATCACATATCTACTTCATCTTTTTTTAGACTTCTCTGTAAATGTTCTTGGGCATAATTAATAAAATACATTTCGTTCCCTCTTTTACAAAAATGCCTGAGCAGTAACTGTTTATTAACCCCAATCCAGCTATTGCAATGATCTGCAACATGTAAAGGGAGCAATGCAGCTCAGATAAGAATTATCTGGAGAGGTTAAGCTATTGATTTGTTCATTTAAAAAAAAAATATTTTTGAAGTTTTTTTGAGTTTGATTTCAACAAAATAATTTATAAATTCATCAGGCAGACCTAGTTCATAGAGAGAAGTGTGGACATTTTTTCACTTTTTCCCTGAAAGGCCATCATAGCAGGTGTGGGGGTCTCTGCTATTTCTAGAAAAAAAAAAACACCTAATATAAATTATGCCCAATCAGGTTTAAGCTATGAAATCCCATGTGTCAAGGAAAATAAATGCAGAGCTATGCACTTTTGGAGTGATGTCTTTTAAAGCTCCTGTTATTGGGGGATGATGCATTTTTGGAGGTTTTTCATGTTCCATAGTAGAGCAATTAGCTGCAGTGACTGAGGCAGCAAGGGATAGATAACTTGGGAAATTAGGTTAAGGGGTAAACGTTAGGTAATAGAATACTCTTTTAAATTACATTTTAAAGAAAACAGGGTTTATTAACATAACTGATCTTTAGATATTAAAGGTTTAAATATAGATAGGGGGTCTGGAGATCCCTTTTAAAAGTAATCATATGGAAGTCATGTTACTGAAATAAGCCAATAGCTTTTTAGGGAAAATAAAGAATTTAGTAAGCTAATCATATAAACTCCTTGGGAGAAATTAAAACCTTTTTGATTCATTTTACTGCTTTCCGCCACTATTTTTCTATTTGTTGAATTTTTAAAAGGGGTCATTCATTAAAGTGTGAATTCACCTAGCATAGTGAGTGCGCGTCTGTTCCCGTCACTATGACCAGGAAGACGCAAATTCACTTCTTATTCATGGAGCAGTGGACAGCGACAGACATGGTCACATGCGTAGTGCGGTGTAGTCAGTTGCACAATAGTAGGATGAGAATTCATGCGGAGTGAGTTGAATTCCTCCAGTGAAGGGCAGTGACATCGGTCTCATCATGTCCCACTAACTGTTTATAAGTGAAATATACTTATTTTTAACTGTCACCTTGTGTCTAGTTCATGTTTAGTATTAGACTAATTTAGTCGCAGTTGCCATTGTCACTTTTGAATGAATTGTTGCCTTATGCAACATTGGAGCCCTGCCATCAACCCCTTAATTCACCACTCTGATCTAGAGAAGGCAAGCAGGTGAATTCGGAGCAGTACACCTTGCAGAATCCGCTCCTTCGACAGACTCTGTCACATGCTGAATAGCCGCATTACCTGTGTATGTGCACATAAATTGATGTGAAGAGCTCCTTAAGTTGACGACTTGAGTAAGTGTCAGAATTGGTTGTGAATTTGTCACATCGCAGAGTTTGTTGCATAAGCGGGGTTGGAGAAGTCATGAAAGGATGCAAATTCCAGTATTTAAGTGACTACTTACACTTTAATGAATGACCCCCTTAGATTCTGCTGATCCATAAAGGGCCAATAAAAAAATTGTTGGTATCAGTAAAGATTGATACATATAAATAATGATCCACCAAAATCGCCACACACTGCATTTTTAAATGCGGTTCCTCTTCTGTTCCCCTTGTTGCACACTGATATTGTTGCATACTGATATTGACGGTCTTTTTCATGTGTAGAGAAATAGTTGAACCTACTCCATAGGAAATAATGAGTTGTCTAAATCAGACAAATACTTTCTGGTGAAAAAATTCAATGGAATGTCTTTGTAAATTGGCAAATTAGGCAATATTGATATATATTGCTGATATTTTACCACCTTTTTCACCAAACTTTTCAATATTTAGAAATTATTTTATATTATTTTATTATTATTTAGTCTTTTGTTTTATTTACTAATTAACGCCAGGTAGCCTCTGGGCCACTTTTCAGAACAGTATAAAATATTTACAATTTGAAAAGCTATTTTATTACTTCTTAGAGGAATTGATTGTCCTGTATATTTGTCTAGACTGAGGTTCCTTGCTAGCAAACACAATAACATAAATTATAAAAGTTATTTTAAAAAAAACTTTGATATTAAAAAATCTTTTACTACCATTACATATTTATGAATTGGTTGAATGATACAAAAATCTTTGTCATATAACAACGACTATACTTTCAACAACTCTTAAGAATGATTTTCCTAAACAAAAAAAGAAAAGGTTTTACATTAAAGTTTAGGATTTATGAAAAGTTTTGGGATGTTTTGGTCCAGCTTTTGCCAGTTTAGTTTCCAAAAAATTCAAGGTAAAATATAAGAAACAGATCTGACGATATTGTTTTATGAGTCAAACGTAGGAAGAAATGTGGATTCATCTGTAAAGCAATGTTCGATAAGATATATGCAAATTCTCTTTTTTTGTAATATTTTAATTTTTTGGAGTGTATATATATATATATATATATATATATATATATATATATATTATATATATGTATTCATAGACAGTTCTCCATAAACTTCAGCAGAAGCTAATTCATTTACAAATGAATTGTTTCCTGTTTTGAGATACTCTTTTGAGAAGGTTAAATGTTATCTCTGGGGCAATGAATATCAATTTAATGCCCATGATATGTTCCTCTGAGCAAAATGTATAGTTCATATATGTTAAATATCAAGAGATAAATACAATTCAATGGAAAGAAATGACTAATTAAGCAATATAAGGTCTGTTTTTTCTTTAGGAAATGTAGAATTGAATGCTTTTTTTTTTTTTTGGTAATTGTCTACGTTTTTCTTTTTAATCAGTACTTATTTATTTTATTGTTCGGTTAGAAACTGAGCAACAATACTTTCTCGACAAAAAAAAAAAAACAAAAACGTGTTAGTAAGATAACCATTATACTGCTACACCTTGTGAGAAAATAAAGTGCTTTGTCTTGATTAAAGTTTAATTAAGGATCTCATTTGGCAGTACTTTTCACGCCGATCTACACAAGCAGATTTTTCAAGGCTTAACTTTATCGTGCAGAAAATCCCCTTTTATTACTCCCAACCTGTTGTAAAAGCTGCTGGCACAGTCAGGGCTGCTTCATTCTCCTGTCCTTGTTTGCTGGCGGAAAAAAAAAAAAAAAAATCCTAGGTCTCTAGGGATAGAACCACAGTGGTTCAATTTAATTTCTGTCCTATCACTACAAGACTCTAGCTCATTATTAATGATACTATTCATTAATTTCTTGTTGGGATGATGTTGTTATTTATTAAAATATTAAAGAAAGCTCTAGAGACAGATCCATAATGAGCGGCACCTCAGTTTCTCAGGCTATACCAGCTGAGGGAATGAATGCTCTATATAGTTACCCACCAAACCACACTCTATATCCCTTCCTCATTAGTCCTTCTACATCTCTGAGTGACATTGTAAATTCATTTTGCACACTGTACAATCAGAGTTCTTTTTTTAATGAGCCATTCCTATGTACAATGAATTGACTACTGTCTAACTCCTTTAATCTGCCTGTATTTTGGGGTAGGACTAAATTGCTTATATTTATATGGCAAATAAATAAAAGTTGACAGATTTTTTTATCTTCCTATTCTTTTTTTTTTTTTCTATTTTGCTTTCTAGTTTTGCGTTTGGTAAATTTCAGCCTAATAAATTCTACATTTTAAGAAGCTGCCACCTTAGTTAACTAAATCCCAGCATGACATTTAAACGTGTGATAGTCATATTTAAAAAAGCCTAAACAAGCAGTTTGTACACTGCAGTGGTCATTTGATGTGTGTTTACATAAGCAGGTATCGCCTCAAGAAATTCCATAGATCCCTCAATGTTTTCTGAGCCCTTTAATATTGCCCATTTCCGCACTTTATTTTGTGAAGAAGTGCGTGCATTATTAAGGCTCAAAATAAATGCTAATGGTCTTTTTTCGGCACTCTGTCTACAGAGACATATGCATATTAATAAAACAAGATATAAATGCTAATAATCCTGACATATTTTTAGCACCTCAATGTATTCATTTATATGAGGTGATAAACAAAAGAACATCATTTGCTGTCCATTGTGATATTATTTAATCTACATAACAATTGAGGACGCATCTGAAGTAAAGTTTTAATTTGTGAGAGATGGTTGCTTGTTCACCCCTGTGCAAATAATTTGTGTAATAAATATACCTTACAGTATACAAAAGGATTAGACTAAAATAAATCATTTTTTTATTATTAATTCACTTTTAATACAATATTTTCTCTCAAATCTTTTTAGATTTTTTAATTTCCTGATTTTTGGTACCAAAAACTCTTCATAACAAAAACAAAACAAAAAAATAAAATAAAATAAAAACTGTTATTTATGTTCTTTTCTTTCAAAAAGGGGATAGAACACTGACAAAAAAATTCAGTTTGGCATTTATTTCTGTGATTTTTAACCCTAATTTCTGCCCCAAGACACCTTGTATTTGCGTTCCAATGCAGTGGAGCCATGATAAGTAGAACATTTTAAAGTGTGAATCAAGATATGCTTTGGATAACAACTTATCAGTTTATAAAACAGCGAAATAACCCAGCACAACAGGGAAATAACCCAGCACAACAGCGAAATAAGCCAGCACAACAGCACAATAACCCAGCACAACAGCACAATAACCCAGCACAACAGTGCAATAACCCAGCACAACAGTGCAATAACCCAGCACAACAGCGAAATAACTCAGCACAACAGTAAAATAATCCAGCACAACAGGGAAATAACCCAGAACAACAGCGAAATAAGCCAGCGCAACAGTGCAATAACCCAGCACAACAGCGCAATAACTCAACACAACAGTGCAATAACTCAGCACAACAGTGAAATAACCCAGCACAACAGCGAAATAACCCAGCACAACCGCGAAATAACCCAGCACAACAGCGAAATAACTCAGCACAACAGTAAAATAATCCAGCACAACAGGGAAATAACCCAGAACAACAGCGCAATAACCCAGCACAACAGCGCAATAACCCAGCACAACAGCGAAATAACCCAGCACAACAGCGCAATAACCCAGCACAATAGCGCAATAACATACTTTTTTAGTTTTATAAAAGTACACTACTTTCTGTTGCTTAATACTTGTATATGAAATGATATCTGCATGTCATCAGCATCACCCTATTAGCATAAATGCCAAAAATTCTGGGAAAATAATTAAAAAGAAATTAATATTGGTGTCGGTGTATTTTTTTAGCCACAATTATTCACACAGTTGAAATGAATATTGGTACTAAAATATGCATTGAAGGATATGTTTGTGAAACATTTATAATGTGGAAAAAAGATTTATTAATACACAAAATTATTTTTGAATGGCTAAACTGCGTTGCGGATATTCAAAATCCAAGCTAAAAATCTTTTATCTGAAAGTCTTAGGTTTTCCACTCAGTGCATTTAGAGCACTGCTGTGTTAGCAGAAAATCTGGATTCAGTCACTGAAAGGATCTCCCAGGAACAGATCTGCAATAAAGATGTATATATTTCATGAAAACCCCATGTAGATGCAGAGTTAGCCAGTCTAGAGATTACACTGTCAGATTTTAACCCAAATGAGAACTAGCCAGGCCTATGTGGCAATCACATTTGGTTCAGCTAAGGATTATAGTAAGCCATGTAGACAACTGTTGCTGTAACGACTTGGTAGAATCCTTCAGAGCTGATTCACTCCATGGGGCATATTTACTAAAGTCGATATCCTCTATAACGCTAATATTGCCAGATATCGCCATGGATTTAGCGATATAGAAGGATATCGCCATAGACCATTTACTATTATGCGGCATTAGTGCTGCTAGGGTGTTATATTCATTATCCCGGCGATATTGATATCTGTAGAAACAGTGTTGTCTATGGGGATGGATATAGGTATTGATATCCATATCCATGTGTATATCGATATCGATAAGTTACACTTAAAACCTAACTCCAGAC
>WMED01015941.1:0-13476 GCA_019650415.1 Pipa parva
ACCAAGGACTGTTCTCTAAATTCATAATGTCTAATGTGTGCACTTTAAATAGAATTTGGTGAGAGGGAAGTATGGGTAAAGAGTTAAATAAAAGTATCTTTATTCTGCCTCGGTAACAACATTTCTATGATTTCACTAATAAAGGCTGCTCAGTGTGAGCAACAGCAACTCGCTCCTAAAATGCAAGGCATTGCAGGCTCCTTACCTACAATATGCTGCATGAGCAAAATCCTTTTAAAACAGCTAAAGCACACAGTACTGCAAATCTTCCTAATTGGGTTTATTTATGTAGTGTTCTGAAATGTGCTTTAAAGCAACAGGAAAAAGAATGTACTATCCTCCATATTAATGGGCAATTCCTCTTACATTAAACAGAGCCCAAAACACAGAATACAATTAGCAGCAAGAACAGCTTGTATAAAGCGCCAACAGACAAAGGGAAAAACAATACTTTCCATCTAGGTCATACAGAAAAAGACGACTTCAAGGATGTCCAGAATACAAAGATCTGCAAGTAACATCATCCTCAGCAAGCCTAAAAGGACCATACGTCCTTACGTCTATCATTACTTAGATTGTAAGCTCCATGGGGCAGGGTCCTCCAACCTCTTGTGTCAATCACAACCTTGTACTTATTTTTATCCATGTGACATTTTACTTGTATTGTTTATTGCACTTTTCCCTTGTCTGTATTGTACTTGTATCTCTGAATTGTACAGCGCTGTGTAAATTTGTGGCGCTTTACAAATAAAATTATACATACACATATCCAGATTGTGCTTACAAATCTCACAATATTTATGGGAATTATTGTAAAAAGCACAAACTAATAACTTGTGTCACCCAAAATGCCAATACTGCCTGTTTTAATTATTAAAAGTTATAGCTTCGTTATATCTTTCATATAATGACATTGTGGTTTTCTGTTTCACTAGACTACAAGTCAGTTAGCTAGTTTAGATAATATAAAGGAGCGATATATACTTTGCAGGTTATGCAGGAGAGAGATGGATGCTCACTTTAATCAATTTAGCACTATTCAATTAATGGGCATTCTCGAGATGGAAATAATGAAGTCCCAGTTACAAGCCCTGTCAGAGACCCTCCAGGGGGTCAGGCAGGAAATAATAATTCTTAATAATAAGAATCCGCTTTCAGACTACAAAGCTTTGTGTTAAAGTGGCAGCAGATACAAGCTTTACAACCGCACTACATAACATCCTAGCAATACTGTATAAAAAGGTCCAAATGGCTACAACCTGCACTAATACTTTCAAGCAAAAGAAGTAAAAAAAAGTCAGCTGAATCGCAAGTGATCAAGGGGAATATTTATTGGCGGGATAAAGGGCACAAGGATATTGTGGCAAAATATTGCATCTTGCGTATCTATTACTTTCAGGCACATAAAGTAGTCAAGTGATCTTAGGCAGTAGCAGGGAAAAAGCAAAACATTTAAGGTCATGCTAATTGCTAAGAACATCAACTCATAAAATAACTGCAATAACCTTGTAATTGAATCAACAAGCAACCTTATTGATTAAACTTTAACTTATGACCTGGTTACACATGCTATATGAGTGAATGATTACTGCCAGGTTAACAGGGCGCTAGTGAATATGCCTATTTAACAGTTTGCAGTGCAATCGATATGTAGGCACACACTGTACACAAATAACTCAGAATGGCTTTAGGGCCATGTATTGTACAGTTCTGAGAAGGCTAAATATCTAGCAAACAAGATAAAAAGTATATATTGTTCTGGGAATGCATTAAGTCCCTACTGCTCATTCTCAATACTGGGAAATCCTTGATCCGCTGGGTATCTGGATCTTAAGGCTGAATATTTAATATTCATCTGGTGAGCCTCTCCCTAAATATTGGGCGTCACATATTGGCTGGTGTTATACACTTAAGAGGTGGATTTTTTTGTTTCTGTTTTTTTTCACTTTTCCACTTGTCTCTATTGGTGGTTTTCCCCCCTATTTGGAATACTTTTTAATCTTTCGATAAGACACTATGTGCCTTTTTTGTGCACTTTTCTTTTAGGTTTTTTGTTAACTCTATTGGAATCCTGGGAGGTGGATACCCAGAGCATTGGAAGAAGCTGCACTGCCATATTGACTTTTATTTATTTATTCATTTAACATATATTGTAATTTTACATATATTTTGTTGTGATTTTCACATTTATGTCTTCGTTTCCAAGTTTATGGAGGGTTAAGGTAACAATTCAATGAGGTTTTTTAAATGTTTTTTTAGAGGAAAAAAAAAAAGAATATTCTTCATATTGTCTTAATGGAGGACTCAAATTTGAAATCTCATAGATGACAAAAGATAAAATAAATGATACTGTTCTAGTCTCCTGCACATTGTACACTTTAATGCAACACTTTTTCAGCTGGCAAGACATTTCTCAGTTAGAAAGACATGGATAAAACTCCTGAGTTTATCTTCAAACGTTTCCTGTGGACTCAAGCTAATTGGCTCCTGCTGTCCGGTGCTTCCAAGCCTTGCAGGGGATAGCTCATATACATGTACGTGTGCACAACCACTTCCCTGCTTGAAAACAATAAATAATGGGAGCAGCAGCAATTAAAAGTTGCTGATGTGAAATGTTGCTTTTTACTAATTAACATGAAAAAGTGAAGTTTGTTGTTGGTGGAATTCAATGAGTGTATTGGTTTTAGACTGAATTTCATCAAGATTCTTTGTAGTTGATTAAATAATAAACTCAATTTCAGCATTTTAGCAATTTTTAAGTGTGCTTTAATTAACGCACATACATTCAATATGTTCATATGAATAAGAATTACTTGTTGGATGTGTATTGACAATCCACTCAAGCACTGTATGTACCAGTTACATCAATAAAACTTGAGGATCATCTGCAAATAACACTGCTAACACACATTACATGCTTTAGAAATATGTCCTTCAGGGCACATAATGGAAACCTGGGAAGAAAATAGGAAGTAACTACAATTTTCACAACATTAAATGTAGTTTCAGGCAAGGGAGTTGTAAGTTTTAAATATCATTTGACCTCAATGGCTTTAAACAGGACAGACTAGCAATAAACAGAATACTTAAATGAGTTTACTTCATTCACAAGATCTCATCAAAAAGACTCCCACAGTTTGATCAATAGGATGTTGCTCTTCAAAATAATGAAAAAAGAAAAAAAAAATAATAATAATAAAAAAAAAAAAAAAACAGTTGATAACAACGAAAGGATTTGCTACTTTTGTCAATGGCTTTTATTCATCTGCCGTCTACACAAAGAAAAGAACAATTTATAGTTACAACCTCCGCTCTAAATAAGGGGAAGGCAACAATGGGAAGTAAAAAAAAAGTAGGTTATTGTAGATTTTTAGATTAACACAATAAGGCAGCTGTGTGTCTGCAAAGAACTTGAGGCTTTCTTTTCTCCTACATGAATGGGGTAACAGTGAATGTGAGGATTCTAGTCAACTAAAATAACATGTTACAGATTCAGAAGAAGCAAATAAAAGTCTTGATGGTGAGAAATGATCAACAAAATAAAGTCTGTATTAGTGCATGGTAATGTGTGTGTATTTACATAACTAACCATTTTCTGCAATTTCATATTCATTCCTAAGTTAAACTGCCTGCAATCTGGATGGCTGACTGGCTCGCACCCTAAATGTTTGGCTAAAAGCTCACATGTCTTGCTTATTGGTGGCTGCCATAAGACCCTGCATTAGTTTTTCCCATTACAGTACAGAACACAGGTAATAGTTATAACGTTTTTAAGGTAAACTCCAATTCTTCCCTTTCTCTGCTGGATTAGAAGGTTTAAGGATACTCCTTCCTCATATGGTCCACTTTGAAAGGTTTAGGACATTTCATAGCTATACCTAGGACAGGGATGTGTTAAAGAAACCCTCTGATTCAGCAGTACCCACATCCTTATTATCAGTGCGAAACCAATAACTTAAGCAGACCAGAAATCTAAAGGATGGACTTTATATAATGCCAGCTGGAATTCCAATTCTAGAAAAGTTACTCATAGAAAATTATAGGTATTTATATCATCAAATCATTTAATACTAAAATATGTCCTCATTTAAACCCATAAAGCTGATAAAAGCTAATCTGCAAATAAAAAAATTATATTTTTCAGCAATATTTTTATACATATTTTATACCTATAAAAGGTATGGTTCTAACATCTGTAGACAAGCCTTCACTTATCATTTTAAAAGGAGCAAAAGAGGCTGAGACTGTGACAAGAAGATGCAGTTATTCATATCAAGCTAGCCTGTATGGAAGCGGGGTTTACCCCAAAGTGAAAAATGGGGGGTGGCATTCTAGTGTCTTGCATTCTTAATGCAAGACACTAGCAAATGGGTCTGAATGGGTTGAATACTTTAAGGCATACTGGGAGAGTATGTGTCTTCTATAATCCAGTCTAACCGAAGGCTCACTTGGTACAAAGTCTCAGAAGAAAACTCGGTTGCCATGTCTTTAAGGGTTTCCTAATAAAAATAACAACTGTTTAGTCATTTCAGTCCATTTTGCCCAGGTTTTTCATTCCGCTTGTAATTTCACCATGTTTGCTGTTTTAGGGATCAATTTGTCAAATAGAGACTTTGGTCATTAACATCTTTGCTCAATTCTCACACTAAGTTACATACATAGTTACAATTTTCTCCATCCAAAGTACAAAGGCACCTGAATTCCACAAATTTCAGACCTTGCCAATGAAGTTACTTGTCTGCATAAAGGCAAACAGCCTTGAAAACTTTTAGTTATTATAATCACAGACACGCTTCTATGGGTTTCCATGGAAACCAGAGCATTTTGCTTCTAGGAGAGGAAAGATGCACAGTATAACGTCAGCTCCTATGCTTATTCTCCAACCTTCAAGCATTTATGAAGGTAAATGACTCATTAGAACAATGAGCTGTTGAACAATACAGGTCTGTAGGAACACATTTATAGGAAAAGGAACAGTTGGGGGCACATAAAATGGCAGGATTGCAAGTGATTTATCTAAAAATATAGATTAAATGCAACCACATTCACAATAAGCATTTAACGTAGGACTTTGCAGCACCAAAGGCATATTTGTAAAGCTACCATACAAAAGAAACAAGTTGTACATTAAATAAAGTAATAATTCAAGCAATAATAATAATATGTTCAATTTAGTAAGAAAAGCACAACAAAGATGGGGTGAAGCCACTTAATTATTTGATTTACTTAATATTTGGTAGTGCAACCCATTTTTATAATCGCTGATATGAACTGCTTCCTACATCAATAGATGAGCTTCATGCAGTTCCTGCACCAATAGATAAGCTTCCTGCAGTTCACACTGACAATTTATTCAATCTTTCCCCATTTAGATGCTGGATTACTGCTGGCCTCTAAGGGGGTTATTCAGGAAAGTCCGAACTTACCTGGCGATCCTTCAATTCACTTTGCAGAGACTGGTACGCACTCCCTTCTCTCCTGCACGCGGAGATCAGCGAACGCTTTAAAGGTATTCCAGTCTCGCAAGGCGACTCGAGTGGTCGCAAGGTGAGCCGAAGTACCTTTAAAGCATTTGCTGATCTCCGCATGGAGGAGAGAAGGGAGCACGTACCAGTCTCTGCAAAGTGAATCGAAGGATTGCTAGCTAAGTTCGGACTGTCCTGAATTACCACCTAAATGTGTTCAGACTTACTGTCATGACCTTTATGCAGACTTGATTTTATAACACACTGAAAGTTTTATTTTAGAGCAGTTTTCTTGATAACATACCCAGGTTCGTATACCACCGTTCTGACTTGTAAAAGCCAATCACCCACTGTTTAAAGATCTGATAGAAGCTGTTTGGTAGCCCAGTCATGTGATGCATGAGGTTTCTTATGGTATAGATCAAGTAATATTTTTATTTAAATAAACACAATATTGTTTTTTGCTAAAACAACAATCCACGATTTAATGAAAAACTAAAGGCAAGGTTCAACTCTATAAAAGTCAGAAGAGCTCCATCACCTACTTTTTCAAGATCTGAAATGATCGGAGGAAAATATAACTAATTCATTTTTTGCAGGTAAAAATAAACAAAATGTGAATGATCAAATTCTCTAAAATCATTGGAACAACTTAGAAAATGCAATTTTTTTTGGAGAGTGGGACAAATCAGGAGCCAGCCTCCCAAAACTCCAATGTTGGATGCTCAAGAAATAGGAATTAACTAACTCACTAAAACCTTAATATTAGATTAAAGACAGTACCCAGATACCTTTTAAATGGAGCCAAGTTCTTACAATTAAAAAACAACAGATCGCTATAACGGCATAGAGGTGTCACTAGGTAATGAACACTCTAACAGTAATAAGACAGTTAGTTACTAATGGCATTATTACCACTGGGTGTTACGGGACGCTAATGGAGATCTTTTCTATGGCACTTGGCAGAAGGACAGATTAAGATGTGCACAGCATAGAGTTACTCTAATGTGGCCGGCATTAACAGGCCACTTTACTAGCACTTAACAGTGTCAGGGCAACTAAGAACATAGTATCAGGGCACTCTAATGTGAGCACAGGGCAGTAACCGACAATTTAAATGGCATGGAAAAAGGGCACTATTACAGCATGAGAATAAACCCCCCACACTTTACAATGTAATATGCAGTAAGTAGACATCCCATCATGACTTACGGCACCAGCACGGAAAACAATGGCTGGGGCACTTACTGGACATTTCACCATGAAAATAAGCAACCAACAGGCATATCACTTATTAATCTGCTTTACAGAGATGTTGCAGTAGATGTGGATTTCATCAAGGCTTTTTGCTATATAAAATAGCACATAAAGGATATATTTATATATTAGACAATTATTTATGGCAGTAGATAGAGAAATGATTACAGCATCATATGCAGTAAGTAGCATAAATGGCTTTTGTTAAAGCTGGAGTTATTAATGGAGCTGCTTTTCTTCTTTATTAATAAGCAAGCACTGAAAGTTCTCAGCAGCTGCTAGCATGTGCAAGTTACTGGACTTTATTAAAAGCGTAGTCTGAATGGTTTTATATGTAACATATATAGCAGGTGTGTGATGGATACACAGAATCAACCTCCTTACTACAATGTTAAACAATGTTTTCTCAGCGTTCTCTATTGGTGAGCCCTCACTTATACCATTCTTAAAAGATAAAGTAAATCACAAACTGCAAGATAGAAAAAAAATAACCCTTCACAATTTGTCCCAAATTCATGCTAAATCTTGGGTATCAATAGTAACACTACTTCAGTGCATGTTTACTGTGTACAACATCCAAAGTTATGTGCAATGGATAACCTCAAAGTTCTATATAGCAAGGTCAGAAACCAGGTTTCACTATGAGACATTCTGGCCTCCTGATGCACTCGTATGTTCTGCCCAGGAGATCTTAATTGGTTCCCATATGCCATGTGACTGTAACATCATGAGACTTCATGACATCATGTAGGCACCTTCTCTTTAAAAGAGGTCTGTGGACGCCATGACTACATCCCTACAGCAGATGTTAAAATTTAGGTTCCAGCATTCTCATGCAGGCCGGTTGGATATCCCTTCAACAGGTACATAGAAACAGAATACTATAACAGCAAATAAATAGGCTTTGCTTAAAGATGAACTATAGTCTCCTAATAAAACACATTTGTTAATTTAGGCTACATACCAGAAGAACAACGAACCTACAGTCTTTCCCTTCCAAGCCATCTACTTGATGGTGCCATTTAAAGCATTTCAGCTCCGCCCCCTGCTGAGAAAGAAGTTGTCCTAGTCATTGGCTTCTTACAGACCATGGGCGAAATTTACTAATGTAAAAACTATTTTTTTTTTACCTTTTTGCCAGTTTGTGAAAAAGTTGAAAAGAATATTTTTCAACTTTAGTCAATTTCGCACCATATGTGAAAACCAGCACTGATTGTATGCCTCATAGATATTCATGTTTTATGGTACCTTGTGATATTTCCCAGCCAGTTAAACAGTATGTGTGATGATGTGTCAGGATTCAAGTACTTTGGGCATATCACTTAAGAGTTAGTTTACATTAGGCTCTCTTTAACATACAGTTGCACGTTTTTGCTATTATGATTAAACTGATTCAATACACAGCTGGATGAAAAATCTTGTTAACAGACAGGCAGGGATGTAAGACATCATAACGGCCTTTGTATGCTTTGCAACGATGGGAATGACAGTTCCCCAAGGTTTGGCATAACAGAGAATAACTAAGACACTGCTTCTGTAGGATGTACTGTGAAAGTAATTGTAATATTTTACTTCTTGACTCTCTATAACTTAATCTTTGTTCAGCATTACTTCTTTATACTCTAAGGTAAATGATTATTCTTGTATAAATGGCTTATAGTATACTGTTCAGATATCTGCTTGTGTCCTCCCAGGCCGCTGTAACTGCTGATGGCCTCACACTACTTTGGGCCCTCCAAGCTGTAACTAAATGACACTGAATGCCACAATACCACCTGCTAGCACTTTTAAATATGTATGCATTCTACTGCCATCAAGCTAACAATAGCTTACTATTTGCCAGAATATGCACCATTGACTACGTTCGCCTCTATAGGAAGGCCTTTCTTTCCTGCTTCTTGCTTTTAAATTTTAAATGATTCATCTAGGGATCTCTGGTGTCTTCTGCCGGGGAAAAAAAATAAAAAAAAATACTGCATTATATAAATACCCAAGAAAGGGACAGTATTTCCTAAGGTGCTAGTGCAAAAGAAAAAAACATATTTAAACGGAAATATATAACATATTTTTCATGAGAGGGAAATGGATGGATGGAGTAAGTGTGTGTCTGGATTCTAGGCTAAACGTTAGGTATGAACTTCCTTGGGTAAAACGAGCTTACCTTTCACTGCATACAGCTTTGCAAGAGTTTTAAATGTTTCAATAAAGATATCTCTGGCTAATTATATTGCTATCATATTTGCTTAGGTTGTTACTACCCTAGAAAAAAATGCTGCTGTAGAGAATTTTCAGTTGACTGCATCCTTAAGCCCTAATCAGCCAACCAAGCAACGCAGTGTGTGCAGTAACTCAAAAGAGAATGTGATCCAATGTCTCTTGGGAGCACTAGGGGAACCTGCCTTTTTTTATGACCTACTTCTTTTGTTAAAAAAAAAAAAGTGTTTAATAACAGGCGATTATATTGCATATGAATATTTTTCCTGTATTTTTACTGGAATTCTGAAATGTCCAGTAGTGTCAAATCAAAATGTATCATCTGACTGCTAGTAATCAGGTCAGACGGGAGTTCTACTATAAGAAGGAAAGAAAGAGAGACAGGGAAAGTTAGGTAAACAAGGTGGTTCGAGGGCAGCTCCAGGCAGGTTGTAATGTACACCTTGTCTGCAGTCAGATGTATGTATTTATTCTTTTATATAGTGCCAATGTGTGTTATATTACATTTACCTTCATTGCGAAAGTGCCTTTTAAAGGGAATGTGGTCATTTATGGCACTAGGGGGAAATGTATCAAATGGCGTTATTAGCAATTTATCATTCACTTTGCGTCCATTTTGCTTCAGCTGCTCCTGTTCTTTTGATTTTTTTGAAAAACAGTGTTTAAGAGCAGACACAATGGATGTTTGAAGAATGATTTTAAGACCAATTGTAAGAAGTAGAATGAATGCCTGCCTGAACCCTGGCATTAGTGATAAAAATTAGAAACCTAACTCAGCATTACCAAGCAGCTTAAAAGGAAAAAAGTCTATCCCTTTAACACCAACAGCTCCTAAAATATCCTTATCCTGCACACTGCAGTCTTACCAAGAATTCAATGGAGGCTACAGAATGTGTCAGAGTTCATTAAAATTCAGCCCTGGGACTCTAATTGTTTTTGCCTTAACAAATGGGAGGAAACACCTAAAAATGCAGATGGAATTATTCTCTTTGATCTTTTATTAAACTGGCTTTGATAATACATTTATTTCACAAATAGGGACGTCTACAGGTGCCAGGTTACATGAAGTATATGCAGTGCCTTCAGTTTAGGAAACTATGGAGAGACAGAGGTGACAACTTCTTAAGTGAAGATTGTTAGACTCAAGGGGCTACTGATATACATTTGTTTAAGGCTGATCATTTGCCTAAATCTTTGTTGGGCTTTACTTCTTTAAAAATAGGTTTTACATGGTTTACTGTATCCTTTAACAAATTACATACAAGATAAGACCTCCCTGTGGATGCTTAAATTCTGTATTTATTAGCAATATATAAATGTCAACCATCGCTAAGGGGTTGTGCACACAGGCATATTAAATGTATGTCTAAACATACCTTGCTCTTATAGAGATTGATATCATGTCATTTTAGACACATTGTGCACAGATACTTTCATTAGCTGACAGGTGTCTTAAATGTAATGAGATTATCAACATCCATTACAAAATGCTTGGAAAATGTATATTTTTATTTATAAAGCACCACAAGGTTACACAGCGCTGTACAATCCAACAATACAGTTATAATATAGATAAGGGAAAGTGCTTAACAAAGAACAAGTGAAGTAAATCACAAGCACATAGTCAAGAAAATACATCATTCTAAGTGCCAGGCTATGATTGAAACAAGAAGACAAGGAGATCCCTGCTCCATGAAACGTACAATCTAAAATAGCAGGAAGACTTACATAAACAGATAAGATGGTAATAAGTGCAGTAACATAAAGTGAAAGTTCATTTAGCTATAGGTGCCAATTAAATAAGAAAATAAATAAAAAAATATACATTTTGAATAAATATAGTTGCTTAAATATAAAATATAGACATTAAAATCAGTGCTAGTGGTCCACAAGGTAAAAATTTTAATTTAGATTTGAAGATTTTGATGGATTTCTCTTGGGGGGAGGTAGAGAGGTATAGAATTCCAAAGATAAGTGGCAGCAAGAGAGAATGGTTCAAGAGGAGATTGGGCAGTCTTGGTGAGGGGTTCATGTAGAAGGTTGCCTTGTGAAGAGCAGAGTTGACAGCTAAGCGTATACAAGCATACGAGCAAACAAGGGAAGATATTTAGGGAGGGGCAACAAAGTGAAATGTGTTAAATGTCAAAAGTATGACACTGTAAATAATATGTTTATTAACTGGGAGTCAAGGAGCAGACAGGAGTTGGGAGGGAGACTTCTGGGGAAAGAGGGAGATTATACTAGCAGCAGAATTTAGAACACACTGGAGCAGAGAAAGATGGGAAACTGGAAGGACAGTTAGTTATTGCAATAGTCCAAGTGGGATAAGATGAAGGCATGCATAAGGGTGTTAGCAGTGGCCTTTCACAACTAAAGTTTGTGTACATACTCCGTCAAATCAAATTTAAGAAATGTTTTTCTTAGGGTACTGTTTATATTGTATTTTAAAACAATATTTATATAGCACATAGTCTGCACTTCCTTACTTATAAAACCATTCACACAAATAGTTCACCTGGGGTAAAGCACAAAACATATTTAGCAGTGTGCTGTCCTACCTTGATATTGTGTTATAAATAAAATATTGCTTCTCCTCAGTTTAACTATTAGCTTCCTCTAAGACATTAATCAGGAAATAAAATGCCATTTCTGACTGCTCCACACACTGGTGCATAGATATACTGGGGTGAGTTATGCCTGGAGAACTCAGGATAGTTGCAAGTTGGAACATTCACATTTGTGTTTTAGAATGTTTGGAAGATTCCCTGGCTAGGAAACTTACATTTCAATATGAATGGCTGCTCAAATCCTGAATAAAGTGAAAAACATACTGGGTGTGCAGGTGTGTGGGTGGGTGCTCAGGGGTAGGATGGTCCCAAATCCAATAGGTGAATGCACAAACGAAGAATCTCCGGCACTCCGAGTAAATAAAATCAATAATTTTTTTATCGCATTTAAAAGCCCATGTGGGGGTCACAAAATAAAAAGTAAGTGGCACCTACGCGTTTCAAGCCGTAGCTCTTAATCATGGTGTCATTTTTTTAGGAAACTTACATTGTTGCTTTATTAAAACCTGTGACCTCAACAATTGTATGACATAAAGGTTACATGTTTGCAATTGGGAGACAGAATAGGAGGGATTGGTTATCAAGAGTGCAATAATTAAGGTGCAGTTTAATTTGAATGCAATCAGTTTGCAAGCTCCTGACTAATAAGCACTTTTTAAGGGAGGCGATCGTAGCATCTGCCATATTCTGGAACTGCTGAGATCAGCTGACTAATATACATTATATATATATATATATATATATATATATACACATTATATATATATATATATATATATATATATATATATATATATATATATATATATATATATATATATATATATATATATATACATATATATATATATATATACATATACATATACATACATACACATACATACATACATACATACACACACTGGAAAACAAGAGAGAGAAGAGGCAGACTAAAATAAAATGGAACAGGTCAGTAATGATGTTGGAGAATGTTGGGTTTGCTTAAAACTGGCAAGATGCGCATAGAATAAATATAGGCCGCTCAACCAGACTTTTAAAGTCATTTACCCCATTAATTAGCACATCTGATGAAGGGTGGTGTTAAACACCCCGAAAAGTAAGTTTCCTTCATTTTTGTGCTAATAAATAAGGATAATCCCTGATTGAGTGGGTCTATATTTATTCTGTGCAATTTGCTACTGAAGCTTGAAATCTGTTGAAGGCACCAATTGCCCTATGGCCTCAGGTCTATCAAGCAGTCAGGGAAAGGAATCTTCTTGTAAATCACCTAATATGTCTCGGTCTGCATCTTTAACACACCAGTCCTAGCAAATGTTAGGGACAGTGAATTTAGGTCAACAAAAGTTAATAACACCAGTTTTCGTAAACAAATAAAAGCACCACTGCAAGTAACTACTGTACAGACAGAATGAACTAGATCTATATTAAATAACTGGCCATATGTTGGCTATCGGGTTACCTAGCACTTAATAGGAAAGAAACCATAGACCAATCTCCATAATTCTGTGTTTAGTATTCACATTTCAGTATACAGTATTTTTAGTCAGCAAAGAGCTTGCAATTTTTGTCAGGCTTGCCAACTTTTGGAAACCTTTTTCCTTAACTTTTATTTTTTTTTTTTTATATATAGTTAATTGTGTTAAAAAAATAAATAAATAATAAAAACTTCTGGACACACATTGTTTTTATGGATATTACAGTGTTGTAGCGATTTGGGCACATGATATTTTGGCATCGTTTTATGAACTGTAACTTGAATAATGGTTGGCAACCCTGTTATGTGGTATTTACTCTAATACTGAAATGGTTAATCGGGAAATAAATGGAGTGAAAGAGGGTACTGGGTACCTAATGCTGATCATTAAAATGAAAAATGACCAAATATTCTTAATATGATTTTACCAGAGAAGAATATATATACTGAGGCATCTGAGGAGTTACACCCTGATTTGTTTTAATAAAAATATATA